>PVIU01016315.1:0-45373 GCA_004026605.1 Ondatra zibethicus
TCTTATGTGCACCCTTTAGAGTTTTCTGCATGAGAAAGATACTTGCTAAGACAAATGCTTTATCTTTATTTTCCACTTGAATGTTTTTTTGTCCCTTACTCTATTGCTTTGGTGATTTTTCAATATAGCATTGACTAAGTATTACAGTGGGCACTTTTACTTTTTTCCGGATCACTGATAAAAGTATTTTAATTTATCACTACTTAATAAAGATTGTCATATAAAACGTACATTATGTTGAGATAACTTCCTTCCATTACCATTGTAATTAATATTCTTATTATCAAAAAAGGTGTTGAACTTTGACAGTATTTACATTGAAATTATTGTGTGATTTTACCCTTCCTTCCATTAATGTAGTGTCAACATATTATTGATTTCATATATTAAACCATCCTAGTATTTCAGGAATAAAAGCTATCTGAGTGGACAGTTATTTTTTTAAACAATATTTTTTATTTTACATGCCAACACCAGTTCTCTCTCCCTTCTCTCCTCCTGCTCCTCCCACCCCACTCCTCATCTACTCCTCAGAGAGGGTACGGCCTCTCATGGGGAGTCAACAAATCTGTCAAATCACTTGACTTAGGAACAAGGTCCTCTTCCCTGTACTGAGGATGAGCAAGGTATCCCTCCATTAGGGAATGTGCTTCAAAAAGCCAGTTCATGCACTACAGATAAATACTGGCTCCACAGTCAGGCCCCAAAGACTGCCCAAGCCACACCACTGTTCCCCACATTCAGAGGGCCTGGCTGGGCCCCCTGAGGTTTCCCAGTTGTCAGTCCAGTCAGTGAGCAGACACAGTTAGAGCAAGCTGTTTCTGTGGGTTTCCTCTTTATAATCTTGATCCCTTTGCTCATACTATATCTTGATAGAGGGAGCCATTATGTTGTTAACGAGAAATCTGGCAGTAGGGAAATTCCCAGGAAACCACACGGAAGACCCCAGCTAAGGATCTAAGCAATAGTGAAGAGGGTACCTTAACTGCCCTTCCTCTGTAGTCAGATTGATAACTACCTTGTCATCATATAACCTGCATCCAATAACTGATGGAAGCAGATGCAGAGATCCACAGCTAAGCACTGGGCTGAGCTCTTGGAGTTGACAGTTTTGATGTGCTTTTTGATATGGTTTTCTAGAAATCATTCAGTAGTTAATAATGATAATGCATTCTTAGGAATACATTTCATCATTGTGTGAACAGAGTATAGCTACACAAACCTAGATGGTATAGTGTATGTACAAAATGTAGGTGCTATGCTATAAAATAATTATATATATATGCATATGAATTGCCATTGACAAAATAGCACATGAAGAATACATCTTAGTGTTGACTAATCTTACATTTATATTTGTAAGGAGTATTGTAACTATATGAAGAAAATGTACATAAACTGAAAAGGACACACATGGTGTCTGCATTTCTTAAGTCATAGCACAGTTTTCCAGTTTCTCTCAGCAATTAAAGTTTTTGTCATGTTTAGCCTGTGATTTTTTTCCTTACTTCCTGTAATTAGTTATTATGGGGATTTTTTCTGCAAACTAAAAATTAAACTATTTATGCTTTGATGAAGGCTTCAAAACTATTGAAAACATTTGAATTTGTATATTTTAAAAATAATTTTAAAACCTACTTCCCATTGTTTTGCAAGTCCAGCTATGGAATTTTTATGTGACTGATGTTCTATTTTGAAGAAACAGCTTTACAATTTTTAAAAATCCCAAATATTATTTTCAGAAAATGCTTTCATCAAATAACTGTAATCTATTAAGTGTTATTTTTTTCTCATTCATCACTCAAATTTAGGAATAATATAGGTTCAGGGATATTTAACAATTCTGCGTTTTCACTCAATTACATAGCAAACTTATTCTAGAAGGGACAATACAAGGGTCCAGAGAACGTGCTCTTTGTCTTTTGCTGATAGGAAACTCAAAGAAGACTTTTAAATATTGATGATGACTAGTGATATTTGTAGACGTTTATATTAAATATCAACTGAATCTAAGTATACTTGAATAAAATGTCATTTGTTTTATATTCTGGATATTTTATTTAATTTAATTAATATGCCACAAAAATAAAATTATTAATATGGATTATTTTAAGTTATGACTGTTTCATATTCAATGTGAGCAGAAGTAAATTCACACTTCAATTTCTGAGAGAATAATCTGTTGGGTGATTTTTTTCAAAGATTAGTATAGATTAGGATTGTTTGAGCTTTATTATATTGATATATTACAATTACAATATATTAATAAGAATATTCAAAAAAAGCCACAAATATATGATTCCACTGTAAATAGCAGTATTGTAGCAAGTATACAAGTCAACAAACAGTATAGCCAGAAACCATGGGTTTATGATGTTACATACTGTAAGTGGATATCCTGCATTACTGTAATTCTATTTGGCATTTATTGCTTTCATCTCAGTTTGCAACCCGTGTCTCAGAGACCTGCTAGTCTTCATGCTGTTCATGTATGTTTTAACATTGCTACTTATTTCACTGTATCTTGTTTCAAATGGATTTTCTAATGACATGTGCCATTTGTTTAAACTTCTTGCTTCACATTTTGTTTTGTCGAAATATATTGTGTACTAACCAAAATCATTTTTACTGTAGAACATAAATTATTATAAAAACCAAAACTATAATATAAATAAATATTTTCCCAAATATCTGACAACAAAGTAAAATGCAGAGATTTAGAAAAATAGCTATAAAAGGCATGCAATGCCCCATTCTTATGCTGCACCTCAGCAGCAAACAATATATTTTTTTAAAATGCTGATTATTAACGAAAATGCTCAATGCTTCAGGAAACAAATGCATTAGGGAATAGAACCCAGACAAGCAGATTGTTGCTTATATGTCTGGGGTCTTTGCTCCAAGCACAAGAATTTATTCTTCCTAGAAACAGTAAATAAATAAATAAAGACTGACTTGTTTGAAATATAAAACCTCAGCTAGAAGACAACCAAACCTCAACCCTGAAGTCAAACAATAAGTTTAGAATTTCTCCCATGTTTACACAGTCTGCCTTTACCAAATAATAAGATGCTTGCAGTCGGTCCCTACAGCACTCTTTAGTATTGCTGACTTTTATGACATATTGTAGTGAATGATAATTAATGGTTCCATGCCCACCGATAATAATGGATAACCTTTTTATCTTCACAAAGTTTGACATCAACCTTGGCTCCTGAATATTCAAGTTTTACAGCTTGAAGATAGCTGCTTTTCTCACCTGAAGAGGTTGCAATGGCTCACCATATTGGAATACCCAATCTCAAAATGAACAGGCCGATGTAGATAAAATGGATTTCAATTAAGCCTGTATTACTGAAGTTTAATACTAAAAATGTAAGAGTTTGTATCTAGGCTGAATCAAACAGAAATCAATACGTGGAAAGATTATAAGAGAACTGCACACCAGTTACGTTATTCTCTGCATAAAATAAAGAAAACATTGAAATAACAAAGAAAATGCTTCAGATAAATAAGATAGGAAAAATTATGATATTTGCACTATTTTTCTTACAAAAATAGGAGAAGAATAATTAACTGGCAAATTTGCAGAGCTGAAAGCTCAAAGGACAAACATGAATGGTTCTAAGTTAAATACCGTAACGCTGGAAGTTCTAGCTTTTTGTTAACCTTCTAAAGAAAGAAATTTGAACAGCAAGCTGTTCTTGCTGAGGCACATTAGAATGAAGGTGTGATCAACTAAATATTTAGAGGCATATGAAACAGCCTAGCCCTTGCATAGAAATGGGACGAGCATGAGTGGACACATGGGAAGCAGGGAAGAGCTTCTCTTTCCACAGGAACTGTTCCTTCAGAAAGGTAATGGTTGACGACAGACAATATTATATCCAGGGACCAAGAAAACACCATCACTGCCCAATATCAATCCAGAGTTACCACAGCTTGCTCCTCAATCAAGCATGTTACCTGAGGTTTTATTCTGAGCGTGAAAGGAAAATCTACAGTACAATATATTGCATTAATTTAAAACTCAAAATTCAATGCAATATGGTTTTTTTATAACCTGTGAGAATGTGAACTGAAGTGCATTAAAATGTGCTTCCCAATTACTCTAAGCAAAATATTTTAAATACATATATATTTTATTTTTGTTTCCCAAATTTGACCTTATATTTTCCAAGCAAGAAAATACCATTGAAAACATCAAAATTAGTGTAATACACATAAAATTATCATTTTGTTTCAAGAAAAAAATCTTTTCATGTACATCTAACACATTAAATCTTATCTTTCTATTCATGGACCTTGGTTCATGGATGAACACGCTTGTATCTCAATCTAAAGGTCCCTCTGCCAGAGAACAAGAGAGATGATACAAGAAGAGAATATATACAAAGATCTAACATGGGATTACAATGGCTTCCAGGAGGCCCAGTATCCAGGGTTCATAAGAACCCAGTGAATAAAATAAGGGCCAATACTTGGCTGTTCTCTCTCACAGCGCTGACCGAAGCTGAGCTCAACAAGGCCTCTGCGAACTGGACCTTGGGGTGATTTGTCACATAAGTACTTCACATTCAGCCTCACACTGCTTAGCCCAAAAGCTCGCCTCTCTGCTGGGTGATCCACAGGTTAAAGTTGATGGCTTTCCTTAGCGAGAGGTGGTGGGCCTCTCTCTGCCTCTCCATCTTTGCAAAGCACTTGTGGCGTCCTTTAGTAGTTTTCAAACTGCTCAGCTCATGTGGTTTTTCTATGTCCCTTGTTCACCAACTTCTCTATGGAGAAAGCTTTGACTTCCTTGCAGGTGCCTAGATTAACCTGTTAAGACCTTATATTATAAACTGTGATAATTGCCATGTGAAGCCTAGAGATCATGTGATAGTCATGAATGGATTGAGGTACCAGATCTTCTTATAGTAACAACTTCATGGGAGAACTGTACCACTGAATCTGAAACATGCCTCCTGGGGGCATTCTGGGGGCTTCACATGGTTGCCTTCCCTTGATGATAATGTCACTGCTATCTTGCACATAACAGATGAGCATGTTAAGATTCTGTAGTTTCAGATCATGATGTCTTTCGCTGCTATTACTCACTGAGTAAGTCCAAAAGGGTGCCTGAACTTTTCATGTCATAGTTCTTCAGGAACTTGTTAGTAATGTTTTTCCTTGCGAGATGTTGCAGCACTCAGTATGTCAATGGAAGATCTGCCACATTTACTAATTACTTCATTATGAGTATTATGTTATATGGATCTCAGTTGGTTTGGAGGCTATACAAACAAAATGGGAAAAAAAGCTCATATTTTTTTTCAAGACAGGGTTTCTCTGCAGCTCTAGCTGTCCTGGAATTCACTCTGTAGCCCAGGCTGGCCTCGAGCTCACAGAAATTCCCCTGCCTCTGCCTCCAAAGTGCTGAGATTAAAGGCATATGCCACCAACTCCCATTTAAATTTACAATTTTTCAAACTTGTTTTTGAGAAAGGATCATATGTAGCCCAAGTCCAGTTCCCTATATAACCAAAGATGACTTTGAACTCTTGAATCTCTCATTATAACCTCTCAAGTGCTAAGTCTGCAGAGATGTTCCCCCAGGATCGGTTTATGTGTTGCTGGAGATTGAACCCAGGGATGAAGGCACGCTAAGCAAGTAGTTTATCCATTGAGTGCTATCCCTATCCCAGTGGTTGTTAACTTCATGGCACATGCCTAAAACATGTGAAGAACTTACAATACGTTGAGTTCTGTCCCTATCACAGTGGTTGTTAACTTTACGGCACATGCCTAAAACATGTGAAGAACTTACAATACATTGAGTAAATGGGGAAACTTGGTTGACGAGAAAACTTAACCATTCATTTATTTTTTATATTTTTATTTTTTATTCATTTTAAAAGAACACAGACTATCTTTTTCATTTTACATACCAATCCCAGTTCCCACTCCCTCTCCTCTTCCTAAGTCCCTCCACATACTCCCCATCCCACTCACATCCACTCGTCAGAGAGAGTAAGGCACATTGCTTTGGGGAAGGTCGAAGGCCCTCCCTACTATATCTAGACTGAGCAAGGTATCCATTCAAAGAGAAGAGGTTCCACAAAAGCCAGTAAAAGAAGTAGGGATAAATCCTGGTGTGACTGCAGGGGCCCCACAGTCTGCCCAAGCCCACAGGCAGAGGGAATAGTTTGGCCCTATGCTGTTTCCTTCCCTCCTAGAGGAGTTGGTGAGCTTTCATTAACTCATGTAGACTGTTCAAGTGAGGGTACCCATAATGGTCTTGACCTCTTTGCTCATATTCTCACCCTTCATCTGGACTGTGGGAGCTCAACCCAGTGCTCAGATGCAGGTCTCTGCCTCTGTTTCCATCAGTTGCTGGATGCAGGTTCTATAGTGATATTTAAGATAGTCATCAGTCTGACTACAGGGCAAGGCCAGTTTGGGCAAGGAGCCATTATGGAGCTATCATGAAACCTGGCACTAGAGAAAGTCCCAGGAATCCACAAGGATGTCCCCAGTTAAGACCCTAAACTTAATTATTTATAAAAGTAGACGGACTGGTTGGGAAGAGAAAGCAAACAAGAAGTGGAAAAGGACTAAGAGTTTAGTGAGGGGTGAATAAGATAAAAACAGATATGTATATAAAAGTTTCATAATGGAGCTCATTATTATATATTATTAATGCATGACAATAAGCCATGGCAACAAAAACTTTACTAAAATAGATTAGAATTGAATAAGCAGATGGGGATAATAAATTTATCAGCAGAAGGCTGTATTATCACTAGGTATTTATTCCAGAACAACTTTTCAAAAACAAGGAATATTACTGTAAGGAAATGTCCTCAAAGTGGTGTGCAAGCCGAGAGCTACTTATACAACTTTTATAGAGGTAATGGCTTGAGAATATACAAGATACTTCTAAGAAAAATGAATTTCATGAAATCTAGAGAAATTAAGATAGTCATGTTCAGAGGGATGCTAGTTTATAACTACAATAAAGGCAATGTATAAATGGAAATTATATATTACAGAAAAGGGATAGACTAGCCAAAATTAATTACTTAGTAATTCATTAGAAATACTGAATGAAATTAAATAATTCCCATTATATTTCTCCTACTTCTACACAGATTTTGAGTAGAATAAGCACATAAATGAAAATATCCAAAGTATAAACTAGCACTTGACCAAAAAGAAATAAATAAATGAACAAATAAGTAAACTCTTTGTGACTGTACGATGGGAAATGATTTCTGAACTAGAAAACAAAAACCATATGCAAAAATAAAAATAAATAGGCTGACTAGAATTCTTTTATTAGAAGCAGAAATTATAATATAATTCCCATTTTCTATCCATCAAATAACATTATATATACACATATATATACAAGATATATATGCGTACGCCTTGCATTTGCATCATTTGCATTTATCAAATCATAGAATTTTTAAAATATAAAAGCTAAAATTAAGAACTTCCATCCAATTGATATCCTTATAACACCTCAAAAGAAGAAAAAAACAAAGCTGTGAATAATCAATGCCCATTAAGCAAATAAAAACCTTATTAAAGAAAATGGAAGCTAGAAAAAACAATTTATGATCCTCATTTTTAGACAGTCTAACTAAGAACAATAAAATCATGAGTTAGTAATTACCAATGAGTATGTGCAATGAGTGGTATGCTAAGTGACACACATATTTCTGAAGACAATTGGGCATTGCTCCCTAGTGTTACCAGGTGAACTTTATTACTTCAATCTACTGTAGGAAAATGCTCACATATGTACATATACATATGGAAGATATTCAAATATTTTTGCTTTTTGTTTCTGTGATATAAGCAAAACATCTATAAAAAATAAATTAAGAAGATCAGATCATCTAATATTAAAAGTGGATGATTATATTAATGTGGTCCTTTATTAGGGCATCTATTTAAACTGTTTGTGTTATTATATTTCAGATTTGTAAGAATATCACATCTGATCTGATCAATATATGTGATATACATGCATGGATCAAAAATCTTAGTTTTTTAAAGAAAAATAAATATGATAATCATGGCTAAAACAACTCCACTAGGAAAAACAAGTTTCATAGAAATATTCATGAATGGGAACAAATAATGAAATGCTCTATCACCCTAAATAATTGACCTAAATATTTAATGCAGATTTTGAAACTGTAAGAAAGTTGTAGTAATTGCAACACATTTGAAATCTCAGTGGAGAAGTCCTAATCCAGATAAGAAAATTAGAACAAATTTATGGAAAGTATGTTATAAACAGGACAAAGAGCCAGGATAGAAGCTGTTTATCTCATTAGGAGGATGAACCTAGCTTTCTTCTTCCACTTACATAGACTCAGTTTCACAGCACAGCAAATGCTGAACAGGTTGAATTATTTGTACACAT
This sequence comes from Ondatra zibethicus, assembly GCA_004026605.1. Lineage (NCBI taxonomy): Eukaryota > Metazoa > Chordata > Mammalia > Rodentia > Cricetidae > Ondatra > Ondatra zibethicus. Next base: position 8,420 of record PVIU01016315.1, read on the forward strand.
CCTACAGAATGCTCAACAAGTATTGAATCTGTTGTTTTTTGGGGTGACAGCATCTCCCACTGGCTCAGCAGACCTGCTTTAACACAGTTTCTCCTATATTCTCTGTGAGAGTGAGCTTCCACATTTATTTCTGAGTTGAGCTTACCCAGTGTGAGGGGAGAATAGGAAATGAGAACTCACTGGATATTACATAATCTCTGGGTGTTCTTGTACTGTGTCTCCATCTCAGTAGGAGATGTGTATGTAGGCACCTTACTAATTATCAACTAATCTAAGTATATCAACCATTTTTATCTTCATTCTAATTATTCCTATGGTACCTAAGATTCTGTTTGTTGAATATTAGATGATAAACATTAAAATTGGAGAAGCAGAAAGCCTTAGAAAATGAATAGAATACTCATAAAAATTCACTGAAAACAGGTAAAATTTTATGATACTGTAAGACTAGCTATGCATATAAAATAAATATAAAAGTAAAGTGAGACAGATATTGGGAAGTTTTAGCCTAAATTACATTCATCTCAAGAGTTTTTAGGTTCTAATCATCTACTTTAAAAAATGCTGATACTACATAATAAACTTATTATTTTAAAAACAAATCCAAATAGATTGAAAATTGCAAAATGTTTTTAAAAAGAAAATATCAGTCCTAATATACCAAATAATGTTGGCTAAAGGAGGGTACCAGCGAAAAAAATATATCCATGTACTCATCATTTTAAACTAATCAGAAGAATAGACTCAAAAAAGGTATAAGATGAATTTAACGTGGATTTCTAACAAGTAATATACATAAACATGTCTTTAATATAAAACCTCTAATACAAATATCAAATAATAAAATTAGATAAAAAATATTTGCAGAGAATAAGAGGGACAATATTATTTAATGTTGAAAGGTATGGTAAAAAAAATGGAAGCATCAAAATACAAGTTTGAATCAAAATAGTAGTCTCAAGAAGAATTGAATTTCAATTATTCAGAGAGGCATAAAATACAACAGAGAAACTGGTAAAGTCAAATGTTGCTGGTATGAGAAATGCTCTGTTCATTTCTTTGGTATCCTTCACAGTCCTCTGCGAAGACTTCTATTTCAGGTTCTTATTCATTCTCTGCTGCATTTTGTTTTTATTTTGGAAATATTCATTCTCATTCTTCAATACTCAACTTCTGTCAAGTATTTCAGCACCATCTCATCGTTGGGATACTTAAAAATTGCTATGAATACTTAAAGAAATTCTCATGAATTCACACAAAAAGTCAGCATGAAAGCTAACTATTTGTTTGCTTGTCCGAATTCTTCTAGAGCAGCATTTCTCAAGATCACCATTTACTTCATGTCACTAAATTCATAAGATTCATAATAACATTCAAATTAGATTTTAATATAGAGGAAAGGGGAAAGTATTATGAGGAGAATTACGGAAAAAATCCACTAGTAAAATATGTCTATTAGAGATGCAGGTTTTGGTCTTGGTCAGGACTCTAGGAACATCGAAGAAACAGAAAAGGGTATAAAATCTTCAGCTGGGGAAAAAGGGACAGATAAAAGTATGATACAGACAAGAGGAAAATGTTTCTTCAAGCTAGGACTAAAGTAAAGCACAATATTCCTTTTTGCCTCTGCTGCTTCTTCTTCCTCTTCTTTTTTTTGAGCTAAATATAGCAAACCAAAGATTTCTTAGAAAAATAACACAGTTAGTTACTTATTTGTTTCCAGGCTATGAATTTTTAGGGAACGTTGAAATGAGAAATTTGCCTTGGCAGTACATATCCCCCACTGATTTCCTAGAAAATAGAAAGCCACAAAGTACACTGTTTCACCCATATAAAGGATATCAGAATAAAACCTGAATTTTGACTCAAAACCTTAGTGTCAAAGTTATAAGAAACAATGACAAATTCAGGTCAGTATAACTGAAAACTATAGTCATAAAATGTTACCACTAAATATTGCAATATTAAATTTCAATTAGGAGAGACTGGCATCAAATAATTAAAATATTTCCAACACAATAATTTACAAGGCATACAACATTGCGGGCTACTGTCATCATAACAATGCTTTTCTAAAAATAATCTTATCTTGTTTCTATAAAAAGGAAGATAATGAGCACACACCAAGTAAATACAACAAATATCACTTAAAATGTAGAAGGGCTTTAGGATAATTATTTCAGTCAAGAGGAATTTTCATTAGTATTATCTTTAGATACTACTTCAAGAAAAGAAAGGGGCAGCTAACAGATGATTTCTATCTGTCAATTCCTCATCCATTCTTGTCCTGAGGAAAGACAATTTGAACTGAATTCAACAAAAATTATCACCAAAGGCAAGGGAAGTTCCCTGAAAGAATGTTCATTTCAAATAAATTGTATAACTTAAACTACAGAATACTCAAATCACATTTTTAAAATATGGAATGGCATATGCTTATTTAATAAACATTGCAATATGAAGAAAATAAGAATAAAAATTTACTTCTATATAAGTGCTTGTAGTCATGGTGACTATATATACATAAATGCATAAATAGATGCTAATAGCAAGAGGAAGAAAGTAGAAAATGATGAAGACAAAGAAGAAACAAAGAATGAGTGTAAGAGCAATAATATTAATCAAACATTCAAAAAAAACCCAACCTGTATTCATAAAGAGTTGTAGGAAGTACTTCTGTATATGTGTTGCTTTTAGTAGTTAATGAATAAAGAAACTGCTTTGAGAATATAGCAGGGCAGAACAGAGCTAGGTGGGGAAAACTAAACTGAATGCTGGGAGAGAGAAGGCAGAGTCAGAGAGAAGCCATGTAGCCCCTGCAGGAGACAGATGCTGGACAGAACATTACCTGGTAAGCCACAGCCACGTGGTGATACACAGATTAATGGGTTAGTTTAGGATATAAGAGTTAGCCAGAAATAGGCTTAAGCTATTGGCCAAACAGTATTGCAAATAATATAGTTTCTGTGTGTTTATTGTGGGACCAGGTGGGACAGTAGCTTTCTACTACAATAAAGTAAGATGAACCATAAGTCCAAAAAAATCAAAAAAGAATAAAAAATTTTCTAGTAAAGTTAAGTGTTTTCCTAGTAAAGTTGGGTGTCTTTCTAGTAAAGTGCTAGCATTGACTGAAATTTATATAGCTAATATTATTGGCATGAACTCAAAATCAGAGAAAAATATTTGACATAAAGATGAGTGTATTAAAAGTGGAAGGTCATGTGTTATTATATTCATTTAAAATTGTAGTCTCTTGGATGACAGGTTGGCTCAGTGAATAATGGCTATTGCCAGCAAGTTTCTGACAATCTGAATCTGATATCCAGGAATCACATATTATACAAACAGATCCAATTCCTACAGCATGGCTTCTGATCTCCACACCCTTGTAGAGTGATATGTGCATACACACAAGCACATTAAAAACAAACATAAAAAAATTAATAACAGTAAGCTTCTTTTCCAATTTTACTAAGGAAAAATATAGTCTTTTTATTTTCTTCAGTATTAATTTCAATTTATGCATTCATTATTGAACAGATATTTGATTTTTAATATAAATCTATGGTTTAAATTATGATGTAGTTGACATGTATATATTGTTTTATTGTAGGAAGCATTTATAAAAATACTTTAGTCCATAAACTCCTTAAAGAAATTAGAACAATTAATCTGTTCAAAGACTAACAGATGTCACAATAAAACGAAATGAGTCTTCAGTGGCTGATTTCAGTTCCAATGCTAAATATCAACTGGTGTTTTGATTCATGTATCCCTTACCTGGAATCATGAGAAAAGAAAGTGCTAATCAAAATCACCATTGACCAGAGAATGAAAATATATGTATGTGAATATATATATACATATATATATATTCGTTTGTGTTTAAGACAATAATTAGGATCAAAATAAAGTCAATCATGATAAAATGACATGCAATAATATAAAGATTCATGCTGTTGTTATAGTAATGTGATTAGTTAGGATAAGTAATACTACTCCTCATGACTGTTAGTGTCAAATACGTGCAACAAAACAGTACATACTAGACTAATGCTGCAATTCTGCTCCAGAAGTGAGGATTATTTTTTTCAAAAGTAATATATTCCATGCCCAACCCTATTAGGGTTTTGCTTAACAGAGATTACTTTTATAAATTCTATACTCTTTACCATATTAATACCATTTTTGCTTATTATACATAGGAGTGGAGAGTGTGGCTTTCTTGATGAGTTTTTGGCATGTAAGTACTACAGAGCATTGAGGAGTGTCTCCAGCTGGGCGAAGCTATTATTTTATATGCCTCAGGGATGTTTTGTACACTGTACTGTTATCTACTGGTCCCAATTGGAAAAACTGTCCTGGACAGACTGATGTTTGATGAGCGGGGCTGTAGTAGTGATTAGAAATCTTGTAAGGATATGGCGAACTTGTCTCTAGGGCTTTACCAGCACATGTAGGGAACTCATGGATTTGGGGTGCATGAACACAGAGAGGCTGTGCCACTGTCTGAGCAGAGAGGCTACTGCGACACAATGTCATCTAGAATTTCTAAAACAAAAGGAAAGAAAATGGGACAGTAAGATTATAGTAGGTAAAAATAATTAAACCTCTAGCAACAGGATTATAAAACATGAGATGCATGCTAATATTAGGGGTAGGATGATTTAAATGGGATTAAAACAGAATACATGAAAATAGATAAAACAAAATGGGTTTTAGGAAGTCAACCAAAACTAAGGATGTGTGTGAAACATATGGTCCCCGATTGTTCTATAAACTTTATATCACATATATGTATAAAAGTACATAACATGTAAAACCATATTAAACTATATGCATTAAACCATAAACACAAACATATATATGTGTGTATGTATATATATGTATACATCTATATATATATAGAGAGAGAGAGAGACAGACAGACAGACAGACAGAGAGCACTTATAAAATAATAGGGGTCCATATATATTTCACATACATATTTAGTTTTGGTTGAGTTCCTAAATAAATATTTAATAATATTCATTAGTAATTTATGTAAATATTAATTATATACATTAAATAATTTTTAAGGAGGTACTTTGCCTGAATGTACAAAGCTGCTCCCAGAATCCATAGGTTTTCTTTCTTTTTTTTTTAAATCTTGGTGCCAGGTATAGTATCTCACCCTATAAGTTGATAGTTCAAACCCCCATTGGCTCCTACATTTCAGAAGTCATTATACCCATTGGATACAAGGCACAGAAATGAAGCTGGAATGGAGATGGAAGGTGCTTGGAGAAAAATGTCAAAGACTTCACTCAGCTGTAAACCATGAAAGTTATAATATTAACCTACCAAGCAAAATGAGTCTCCACTGCTTTGAATAAAAATGCCCTCCATAGATCCAGAGCCAGTAGCACTATTAGGAAGTGTGGCCTTGTTGGAACATGTGTTGCTTTGTTGGAGGAGGTATGTCAGTAGGCTGTGGACTCTGAGGTCTCAGAAGTACAAACCTGACAGCATGTCACTGTTCACTTCCTACTGCCTGCCAATCTGGACATAGACCTCTCAGCTCCTCCTCCAGTACCCTGTCTGCTGCCATGCCACCGTGGATCCCGCTGTGATGATAATGGATTAAACCTCTGAAATTGTAAGCCAGCTACAATGAAATGTTTTCCTTCATAAGATTTGGCATGGTCATGGTGTCTCTTCAGAAGAGAAACCCTAACTAAGAGAGTACCTAACGATAAAATAGCAAGACTGTCTGGGAGATAACCAATGGCTTTCTTATTGAATCTGAGGTCTGTTCCACAGGAGGGACGGTTACTTTAAACATAGTCAAAGCCAATGGCTGGAAGGTCATAAGCCCTAAGAGAGAATGCATGTCTGATGTGTGCCTGCTTTAAAATGGATATGTAGTCAAGCTGTTGTCAAAATATTTATGTTTATATCCATAGATAAATGTTGCTCACATCCTGGGGCAGAGAAATTTGTTTTTACAGTGAGTGAGTGATGGTTCACACTGAGCTTCATAACGAAGTGCAGAGAACAAGTGAATGTAGGCAGGGCATCTGTGTCACCCCACCCAAGGTCCAAAGACCACTGAAGGAAAGTGGACAAACCATAAAAGCTGAAGTGTAGATATGAACACTCTGAAACACTGTCCTCTGGATAGTACCTAAAAATTGCAATCATAAACCCACAATTACTTGTACAAGACCTACACAAAAGAGTTAGGAGAGTGAGGTCAGGGGCAGCAGTTACAGAAGTATAAGTAATAAGGAGGAACTGGATTGAATAAAATTCCATAAATGATAGATATACAGTTACATATATACTAACCTGAAAAAATTTTAGAACTTATAAACAGAAAGAAAAATAATCTGCAAAACCAATTAACATGGTCATCCAGACCTCAAAGAGGAACTAAAAATCTTAACCTAAGAAATATTAAACGCTTCCTATACCATGGGAATGACTGTAAAAACATATTCAACAACTTCAAAGAGCCACCTTAAATGTTTTCCTCTTAACAGTATAAGCTGATGGTGAGTGTTTGGATTGAAACAGGATGACATCGTATGTTCATTGTCTTTGATTCTGTTTAATAACTCTGTCACATCAGTCATAGGGGAGAGGAGTGTTTGGACTCAGATTTTTCCTTAGAAAAGGATCTTGTTCTATGCTTTGTATGATTTCAGTTCACCAATACTGCTAAGTTTATACTCCTTTTTTATTAATAGTATAAAAATGATACCAATAAACTTATGAGAGACCAAAACATAATAAATAGCACATACCATTCTTCTGTAAGGAGTGCTATACCATAACGAACTTGACACCACTTCTGTAAGTATCCTTTTATGACATTTTTGACAAGGTTTAGCTTTGCTCGCATTTTTCCATCTGTACATTGTACTACTGTATTCCCCTTTTATAACCGCGCAAACTTTCTAAGGTTCAACTTTACTGTCCTCGCATCAAGATAAAATGTCCTTGCTTACCCAATATTACAAACCTATCACTCTTCAGTAATCTCTAGACTTCACAAAGATATTTGTCAAATGAAAGTGGTTGGTGTTCAATGATTAAAAGCATGCTACAGAAAATAATCATGTGATTTATTGTTTAATTGCCAGTCAAAGCACAAAAGCCCGCCATAGTAAACATACATTTGATGTTAAATTGGCTCCACTTGAAGTCCTTGCATAATATACTTCAAGGCTGTGGAATATTATGATACCATGAGAATTTTCCCCTCGCTCCTTATGCTTCCCTCTAGATTGTACTGGCGCGTGTTCTATGAGCCATGATTAGCATGTGTATACATCCAAAGACACAGGGGAGGTTGGTCAATGTTAGTAAGTAGCATTGTCCAATATAAGCAACAGAAATACCACACACACACACACACACTGAGATTCTGCTGGAGAAGCAGAGCTTATTCATTTAACTTAATGTATTCAGTGCATGACACTGTTCGGATATTTTGCTAAAATTAGATAAGTTTTTATTTTTTTATCCCATCTCCTTTCCAATATACATCTCATTTATATGCATGGAAGCACTGAAGAAAACAAGTCACAGTGAAACTGAAATACTCATTTAAGCACTAACTGGGGTACAGCCCTTTCGAAGCCAAGACTGCAGTGTGGCAGTAATAATTAACAGGCAATCTAACCAGGAGATTTCATTATTCTGATTGCAGTGCCAAGACATACCATGGGGGCGGATAGAATTAACCAGATTCTTTCGATATAATACCTTGAAACACTGACTGTATCAACCTCATCTAATTCTCATTCCACAATCCCCCAAAACTTTGTGATTCCAAATGTGTAGTTTCTAGTTATGTTGTGCCAGTACAGGAAACAGTGTCTTGTAGTGAAGGGCTTCATTATGTTAATTAACAGAGTCTACAAATACACAAAGAAATCACAAGCCCTGTGTGTAATCTGCGCACTTCAGTTTTAGTAAAAGAATATCTCACAATAAGCTTGTGAATTAATATTTTTAGTTTTTTACACTAAATCTTGAGTCAATTCTCAAAACACAGAATGCATTTCATAAAGTAAAGAGCAGAACAGGCCATCAGAGAAAACACAAGTCATTTTAGACAACTATAGAGAAGCTTGCCAGCTACCTCCTCTTATGCTGGTAAGATGGCATTAATTTTTACAAATCATTAATTTTTATTCCTTTTTTTGTTAATTTGAAGACAAAGACTAAAAGACAAACTCTGCTACAATAACATTATTCATAACCCTGTGCTTTACATAGCTGTTTGAAAACATCAAGCTTTTGATCTCTCTAGTGATAAACAATATCCAAACTAGTTTTATCAATGCATTTGCCAAGCAATGGAAATGATGCTTTTGCAGCAATGATTATCAAATCAAAACAATCTATTACATTTTTAATGATCATGTTATAATTTTTATTTTTGTCAAGGTATTGTATAGGACATTTAGATAACACTGGACACTAATAACATAATTCATTTCATTAAAATTTTTTAATTATACCATCTTCTTGAAGATGGCAAGTGGGAAAAGAAAACATGAAGACGTCACTATGATATCTCAGAGCAATAATCCATGAAACATGAAACATCAGCAAAGCAACCAGAAATTAGAGGCTAAGAGGTAATACCTAAGGAAGAGGTTTCATGTCAACTATGTGTGGCAAATATTCTACTAAAGTATGAAACTGCAGCAAAGATCTGCATGTCATACATATTATATAAAATAGGGATATGATTTTTTATTTTTATATTTGGCTCACTCAAGCCTCCATTATATTATAATAGTTCAATATTTATTCATATTGACTATAGCAACAAAGACATTCCTTTTACTTATTCTTAAATGTCAATGCATATCATAATGAAAAATAAATACCACAAATGTTAAACAGAATAAAGTATCTGAAGTAAAGCAATATAGTACTCCGAAGTATTTCCTCCTAATAAAAGTATCTGACATAGATCTTCTATTACTTTCTCCTATTTTCATGAGAGGATTTACTTTTTAATTAAGAAAACCTGCTGCCTTCATTCTGTTCCTTCACTTAAATTTTACTGTTCTAGAGAGAGTCAGTCACCAGAGTGGTGATGTCAGGAAAATGGACCAAACACATGTTGCTTCGTACTTTTTACTCAGTTGAGATCTGCCCTGTGGAAGATGGATTCAGACTTGTTTTATCCGTTCTTCTGTGGTGAAGACCTGATAATGTCCATGTGTGCCAGAGCTGGGTAGACATACTAATTTATAGATGAAGTTACTGAATCTGCATGCTTAATGCTTGCCTTACCATTCAGCCTCTTCCAGTAATAAAACCATGACTTTGATCTCCATCTGCCTGGCACCTGTGTCTGTCTCAGAAGTTTCTGAATGCTAATAGAAATCTATTCGATTTTCTGAGTGGTGATGAGGGGTAGGTAGAGATATGCATACTTTCTGTATTTTAAGATTATCTACTCATAGTCATTCACTCGCTGGATATAAAGTGAAACTGTGCTGTGTTTAAACAGAGTCTATGTTTTCTGAAACAGCATTAAACACACATCATGTTGTGAATACAAAAGTAGAGAGACAAAGACGAACAAAGATATATGTTCATTTACAAATTCTAGAATGTAAAATATAGTATTTCCATAGATTGGTCATAAAAAATAGCAGCAAGTGAACCTACTTTTCAGATATTCCACCACTTTAGACCAAACATACAAATAGTTTTCATACAGCTGAACATGGTGATTAAGTTTCTACTAACAGAAAAATACACTTTTGCAGGGTGAGGTGGTGCACACCTTTAATCCTAGCACTTGGGAGGGAGAGGCAAGTAGATCTCTGTGAGTTCGAGGCCAGCCTGGTCTAAAGAGTGAGTTCCAGGACGGCCATGACTGTTTCACAGAGAAACCATGCCTTGAAAAACTAAAAAGGAAAAAGCAAATTTTGTGTTATTAGTTTGTTGCTAGGCGAGGAAGAGTAAGTTTCATCATTGAAGAAGACCCTGTAGGAAACCCAGCACCAGTAGATGGTCCTACACTCATGGGACACGGTCACCATTAAGCAGACTTGTGAGTTTAAAATAAAAACATCACATAAACTTGGTGAAAAATGATCAAAAGAAGTGGAGGAATAAAATGGTGATGGATTTGATGAAAACATGTTGTGCAGCTTTAAAATTTTCAAAAAAATAAAATTCATAAGATTATTATTTTTGATAAGCAAATTCTGTCCATCTTGGAATTACATAAGAGATTACATAAATGGTGAAAATCTGCTTGTATTAATAAAGAATACATTTCATGTTTTATTAAAAAATTATTACAGATTAAAATTTTAACTTGAACTATGGTTTGATGGTGGGAAAGTACTTTTCCAGACTGACTGGGTCTTGTTACTTCTAGTGATGCTCTTTTCAATGAAGAAGATAATACTAGTTCCCTTTTTCCATAAGAAAAGAATCATTCATCTTATTCTGATCAAGATCAATATTACCAGTTCAGAATAATAGCAACACTTTTCTCTTCTAAGAGGTTCTCAAATGTACATTATAACTATTAGCTACAATTTCTTATTAGTGTAATTCAATACATATCATTTCCATGTTACATGTACAAAATGTTCAAAATTGGAAAACAGTGCTTTGACACAATTATTGTTATGTTTTCCACTAGCCATCAAAGACAGAAACATAGTGCCATGATATTTCTGAGAGATTACAAATATGGTAGTACTCTCGTGAAGGAAGCAGTATTTCCCCAAAATGGTCTCACTGTTGTAAGACTCTTTAGGTGGTGACTGCAACTTAAAATTAAAGGGCACATTCATTCAATGATTTTGTGAATTAGGTAGCACAGAAAAGCAGAGGGAAGAATTATTTGTCAACAGAAGAAAGACACAGAGTTCCTGAAAATAAACTGTAGCAGGAATATTTCACCTGCAAGACTTCATGTTCTTCTATGACATCCTGAGGCTCATTAGTCACCGCCATATCCTGACTTCTTTCACTCTGTGCAAGCTGAGAATATTACTCTGGGTTATTGTGAGGTCTGAATTTCAGTACTGAACCACAAATAAGATGTAAGTGGATTCATTACATATAATAATAATTTTCATCTTATATTTCTCATGGTAAGTGGATTAAAATAAAGCATATATGAAGAACTTAAATAAGACCCTAATATTGTGCAACCCTCCCCAAAAAATACAACAGAAGGGACTCATGTGATATGACAGAATAAGAGAAGAAGCAACATGGGAGCTAAAGGTTTATGTAGAGACGGAGGACAGGTATGAAAAAAAATTGGGTGTTTTACAAAACTGAGGATGTATGAAGACCCCTTCTGAAACACCACTAATTCATAAAGCTAATTAAAACATAGTTTAAATGAGTAAAACGAGTTTAAACAGAGATATTACACATGGGAAAACAATACAGTTTCAAAATACATGGATTATTAAATGATAGGCTCAGTCCCAGGCACAAATTATTGACTCCAGAGGCCCTAGAGGCACCCAATAGAGACAGATTGTTGCCATTTTCTTTGTTGTTCACCATAATAGGGTAAAACCTATCAGGAAATACATCAAAAATTTTGGTTGTGGGACACAGAGAAATCAGCCTTGAACTTACCAGGAAGCTCTCTTCATTCTGACTAGCTTTCTTAGTGCTGGAAAACACCAGGTGAGATGTTGGAGAAGAAAAGGCACAAATTACCTGTTATATAGAGCTTGACTCTACATGCTAAAGTAGCGGCCTGCCAGGCAAGAAATGTCTACTGGCACCACTGTGGCACGACCCTTTATGGAGTTACCAACCACTGACTTGAACAGACTTGTAGCTTCCTCCAGCTGACTGAACTCATACCTGGTACTGTAAGCAATGTCAAAACCCATGGGTGTGGAAGAAATAAGTCCCAAAGAAAAGTCTATTGATATTGTTCTGTTATATGTCCATATTGTCAAAGTTCATTCTAAATATGCATTCTTATATCTATAGATGTGTGCTGCTCTCAGCCTTATTGATGTTTCTTATTGCAGAGAGTAGTGGCTAATTCATAAACTTCTAACTTTTTAAACAGCTGGGAATAAGTGAATATGAGTACTTACCCATTGCAGAACACCGCTATCAAAACCCTCCTCAATTATGATCCAGGAAATACGAAGGAAAGGAAAGTAAAATCCAGAGTATGGAGAGAAATCTTTTAAAGGCTGGCCTCCAGACACAACAGAGATATTAATACATAAACTCATGACTGTTGTCAACTGGCATGACCTCCATGAGATCAAGTTAGCTTAAACTTTCAACATGGAGGAGGAAAGAGCTTACCACATTCCTCCCCTATCTGAGGAGCTACAGGAAGTTGATGGCTGCTAAGGAAAAAGAGGGAAAGGTCGCCAGAAGGAACCCCAATGATGAGTCCACATAAATGTGCATATGTGTAGCATCAGTTTGACTTAGTGAGTTATTTAAAGAAAAACATGACTTTTGGAAGAATGTGTGAAATATGTTGAGGGAGACACAGGGATCTGGAGGTAAGGTGTTGGGCAAGAATATGAATAAAACATATTTTATGAAATTTTCAAAAATATTTATGAGTTTAAAGAAACTTCGCCAAAAAAAATAAGTCAGAGATAATATCTGGATTACCAAATCCAAGATTCTAAGAAATTTAAGTGAAGGGGTCTTACTATAAATTCAACATTTTAAAATTATTGTAAATTAAAAATATAATTACATTATTTTTTTATTCTGCTTTCCTCTCTCCAACCTTTTTCATATACCACTTTTCCTCAGTCTTAAAATAATGGCTTCTTTTTCTTTAGTTGTTATTATTACATACTGTTAAGGAATTAGTGAGTGAAAATAGATATACACATATTTTTTCTGTCATGCGTGTGTGTGTGTGTGTATTAATGTGGCAATATAAGTCCACAAATATAACCTATATGGTTCTTGTACTGTTATTCATATGTATATAATTTTAGGGTTGACCACTTGGTATTTTATATCCAATTAAAGGATTAACCCTAGGGAGGACCATTGATCTGTTCTCAGATTCCTTTGTTGCCTGTAATTCTTTGTTTATGGGTAAGGCTCTGTGGAATTTCCCACTTCTGTAACAGCATATATACTGATGTTGTACTTCTTCAGGTCTCATTTAGACAGTTCCAGAGCATGTTATGAAAGCTTGTAATCGAGGGAAACATCCAACCAATAGTCCTACCCAGCTGCAATGCCTTTGAACCACAAGGAAGACAAGTAAGGCACAATACCTTAAGAGTGCAGTAGTGGTGTTCATATCTTAGTGGAAACCAATAGCTCTGTAAGTGGAATTGAGGACCACTTAACATGAGGTAAATTACACCTGGAACTGGAAACCTAACCAGTCACCCAAGGCTAATGGGCTTATGGTCCTTGAAGGAGAACTTAAGAATGCCATATTACTAAACCAGCTTAATTCCTAACAGCATTCTAAATATCTATCATTATATGCACAGATAAGGGTAGCAGAGACCAGTAAGAGAGGACATTGAGATCCATAATTTCCTTACAATAATGATGATGATAATGATGAAGTTTAAACAGTTTAGTCACATTAAATACTGACCATAAAGTTTTCAGCAAATCAACATCAGCTATCATTTCTATTTTGGGCGCATGGGAGTTGGGGAGCTAACCACATTCACGACAATGTTTGTCAGTGAGAGAGGAAGCAAGTAAGACTTCACTACTTCACTGTCTCACATACATTTTCCCCAGAGCAGACACTGAAGCAGACAATCCGAAGAACATTGACTTCTCTAGCCTTTTCCAATTCACATTTTTCCAGTCTCCGGGCAATATTCACATACAGGATGTGTTGTTATTTTTCTTAGAAAAGAATTTTCCCCACCCTTGTTTTTCTGTCTAATTTTATTCTGAATTTTAATTTATGCCATCTTGTTGTATTTATGTATCCTAAGTAGCTTTACGATCATTGTAGAGTGAGGCAACGCGAAAACAAAAGCATTTAGAAGAGAGCCATGATGTCTCAGGACGCATTTGAAGTTCAAACTTTAAATGTCAAAGCCTTTTTCCCCAAGCCTGTTTATCACCCTTGTGTTAAATACCTAGACAACAAGGCTTCTTTAACAGATAAGACTGGGCATTTCAACAAGTCTCTACCTCTCTGAAGCCTCTGTTTGTTTTCCGGGGGAAAAGAAAATATCCCATAGCAATGATTTTGTTCACATATTACACAGTTTTCAACATCAGGCATTTGACAAAAACTGATTTTATTTTCTTCTTTAAAAAATTAAGTAGCTACCTTAAAATTAATATTGAAGTCAAATGTTGGTCAAAAACATGATAAGTCTTGCTGGCAATAATCTAGCAGATGTGTGGTGGTTTGAAGGAGAAATGCCAACTCTAGCCTCTGGTATCTGAATATTTGAATCCCAGCTGGTGGTGATTTTTGAGATGGTGTTGCCCCCCTGATGGAGGAAGTCTGTCACTGGGGAAGGATTTTAGATTACAAAGCTTGACACTACCTCCAGCTTCCTCCCCCTGCTGTGTGCTTGTGTTTGAAGAGGTGAGATCCCAGTTTTCTCTTCCCACTGCCATATCTGTCACTTGTCTCTCTGCCCCCACTCTATGATGGACTCTACCGTCTGGACTATTTAGACTAAATACATCTTCCTTCTATGCACTGCTCCTCTTGGTAACAGAAAAGTAACCAATACAAGACATAAAACCAGGATGTGGAAAAATCAATTGCTACGGTAAGATATGACAGACAACTTATTATGCTATGAAAAGTATTCCCTATTAAACCTGCTAAGACCAAAAGAAATTGGCATGCCAACTTTGAAAGATACATGTCATTTTTGCAAATATTACTTATTAGTTTAAAATCTAAAACACAAATAAAGTGCAAAATTGAAATATAATAACTATTTCAAATACTGAATTTTCAAATATTTGATGACATTCAAAATGCCCTTCAGGGTGCAGTTTCCACAAATACTTCTAAACAAGCATAACTTTATAAAATTCAAAATGCAACCAAATATACTGAAGAACTTCTTTGAAATAACAGCTTACTTTTCTTATAAGTGAGAGTCAATAAAATCTCAGTGAAAGGAACTGTCTCAAGCAATAAGGTGGATAGAAACTGAGTAAGACACCCAGCATCAACTTCTGGTCTCCAAACACACATACACATACATGCACATACATATAACTTAGAGACACAAACACACACACACTCACAGATGCACAAACAGAGGCTAACTGATAATCCCAATCAGATTTTCCAGGGTTGATTCTAGCATAAATACATATTTTGGAGTTTAAGATAATTCAATTGGCCTCTAAAAGTTCTTTCATTGTTTAGGTTACTAATGCTGTTTTTATTTCCATCGTGGACTATCAAATTAAACAAAAAGGTATGCATTGAGTCTATATACATATGCAAAAACAATCAAAGAAAAAGACGCCCTGAGTTTGAAAAAGAGCAAGGGAAAATGGATAGAAAGGGTAGAAAAGAGGTAAGGAGGAAAATGATGAAAATATGCTGTAATTTCAGAAAAAGTTAAAGTATAAAGGAGGAAGGCAGGCATGTGACAACAAGGTCAAGGGCAAAGCCTTTTTCTGACAGAGGACTCGGGTGGATAAGGGCCTTCAGGAAAGGCAGGCTGATGATGCTCTCCAGGAAACCCCGCTGTGAGATGGCAATTGTTAGGGGCAATCCATTTGTATCCACACAAGGCTTACCTTACAGTCCGAATAAACCAGAATTTGCCTCATAAGTAATAGGATATGTATTTTCTAAAACGTTAGCAGTAGCTTTAAAAGAATAATGTACTGACATAAATAGCCATTCTATTCAGTTTTACCTTAAAAATTAGCATTTTAACAATAGATGAATAATACAATTCTGTGGAATTTTTAGTGTGATTTTTTGATGAAAACACGTCTTTCATTACCAGATGAACACCTGGTGTGAGCTGGAACCTAACGATTTCAGACGCTTTTCTGTAGTAGCCTATGTTCACTGTGAAAGAAGTCAGCAAGGTTAGGGGTTGGGAACAGGGAAAAGAGAAGGGTCAAAGTTCAAAGACAGATGACTATCAACAAACACAATAATGATAAATACTCGGCCAGCATAAAGAGGAAAACTAAGCAAGCTTTGGCTGTAACTAGTATATGTCACACTAAAAACTTTACCCTGGGGAAATCAGACAAGAAAAATAAACAAAGGAAATCAAAACTGGAAAGAAGTGAACAATGTTACATAGAATATCAAAGGATAATGTATTTAAAATCGATAGAGAAAACTTTATCAAAATAAAGTACTGTGCTCATCAAAATAACATTTAACAAAAGAAAATAGGCAAACCACTGAAAGAAATTCTTTAGCTAATATTTCATATATTGTTGGATAGCAACTACTACACTTGCTATCTACACACAAAAGTGTTTTAATTAACAATTAAAGCTAGTGAAGTTTCAGTACATAGAAATATGCATAAGTCAATCATAAATGTCTAGGCTTCCTGTCAGTAGCCTACAAAATACTAAGATATTAAGTTACAATAACATCAAAATGATCAAAATGATTATGAAAATAGTTATGGATATGAGGTGAAACTTAGGCTTTGAAAATACTAAAGTTTACTGAAAAAATTATGTAAGATGTGAATAAGTGAAAAAAACCCTAAAAGTCTAATATCCATGGATTGGACTCTGATTAATTATACCTTTAATATATATTTTATATAATATGTTAATGTATATATTATATATGATAAACTCTTTTCAATAATAGCAAACTTATTCCTAAATTAATACAGAAATGCCAAAGCAATACAGAAAAAAAGAACATAATTAGACATTAAGACTTCCTGATTTTACAACTTAGTATAATGCCACAAACTTCACACAGTTCAGTTCTAGCATAGAGATACACACAGGCTGGTAAAATATAACTGAAAATATAGAAGAAACCAGGTTTGAAATTCTTGATCAAAAAGTCACAAAAAGGAACAGATGAGAAAAGAAGAGTTTTGTCTACACAGAGATAGAAGCAATTTCATCCATACCAAGAAGAATGAATTAGGGATCCTGCCATGTGAAATTTACAAGTCTTAATTCCCAACAAATCATTAACCTACATGTAAATACTAAAATGACAAAAATCTTAAAAGAATATACAGAGGTAAGTTTAGGTGAGTCAGGATTAGGTATAATTTCTTAATTATGGCATCACAAATATGTATGATATAAAGCAAGTGTATAAATTACATTTTGACAAAATTCAGTTTTCTTTTTGCTTAAAGAACATGGATAATACAATGGAGAGATGACAAACATACTTGTGGAATTGTAACGAATCTAATTTTTAGTAAGAGATTTGTATCTAAAATGTGTTCAGAATTCTTAAAATTCAACAATAAAAGGACCAAAATAATTTCACTAATTTTCAAGGGAACATGAAATTTAAGTAACAATTTTTTTCTAAGAAAATAAAAAACACTTCATTTATATCTGAAATGCTGCATGAAGCATTGTGAACCATGGAAATGGAAACTAAAATCCAGTGAAGGATCGCTCACCACAGGGAGATGGCTGAAATCCAGTGAAGGATCGCTCACCACAGGAAGATGGCTGAAATCCAGTGAAGGATCGCTCACCACAGGAAGATGGCTGAGATCCAGTGAAGGATCGCTCACCCCAGGAAGATGGCTGCGATGAAAAGCTTGAGAAGGACTAGAACCCTACACTAACTCTGGTGAGATCAGAAAATTTTTCTTGTCTACAAGATGTGTTGTGACAAAGATGGTTTAGAAGTTATGGGAGTGACCAATGACTGGCCCTACTTAAGACCTCTGTCATGAGGTCTCAAGCCTGGAGGCAGAATAACTCAGAGATGTAGCACAGAACCAAACATTACTAGAAGGAAAAAAAGTTAATGAAATGATTCCTCATGATATTCTGGGATTTTCTGCTGTACTCATCGATTGGTACTTAGCCCAACTGTCATCAGAGAAACTTCACCAGCAACTGATGGAAACAGATGCAGAGAGCAACAGCCAAACATTGGGCAGATCTCAGGGAATCCTGCAGAAGACAGGGAGGAAGGATTATAGGAGGCAGCGGGGTGGTGGGATCAAGGTACCACAGGGAAAAAAACTGCCCTGGGCTTATAGGAGTTCACAGAGACTGAATTGATGACCAGGGAGCCTAGATGGGACTTACTATGCCCTCTGCATATGTTATAGTTGTGTAACTTAGTCTTCCTGTGGGACGCCTAGCAGTGGGAGCAGGGACTGTCTCTGACTCTGTTGCCTGCTTTTGGGAGCTTTTCCTCCTACTGGGTTGCCTCTTCCAGCCTGAATAGAAAAGGAGGTGTCTAGTTTTCTTGCAATTTGTTAAATCCATGGCTGGCTGATATCCATGGGAGAACCACTGTTTTCTTAAAAGAACCAGAAGAGGAGGAGTGAATTGGGAGGGGGGGATAAAGAGGGAGGTGCTGGAGGCACTAAGGGGAAAGGAGGGAGGGAAAACTGGTTGGGATGTAAAAATTTAAAAAATAAGATTAAAAAAGAAATTCATGTAATATATTTATCATATTCTTCTGCTCACCTTTGAATTTTTTTCTTTCTTTTTTATTATTACTTTAAAAATACCAATCCAAATTCCCACTCCCTCCCCTCCTCCCAGTCCCCTCCCTCTCCCTCCACAGACCCTTCCCCCCACCCCTCCAACCCTAAGGGAGTGCCATGCACCCCACCCTGTGGAAAGTCCAAGGCCCTCCCTACTACATCTAGGTTGAGCAAGGTTTACATCCAAAGAGAATAGAATCCCATGAAGCTGGTGTATGCAGTAGAGACACATCCCAGTGTCACTATCAGTGGCCCCTCAGTCTGCCCCAGCTGTCAACCCCCTTCAGAGGGGCTTGGTTGTTTCCATGCTCGTTCACTCCCAGTCTAGTTGGAGTTGGTGAGCTCCCATTAGCTCAAGCAAACTGTCTCAGTGGATGACCCCCTCATAGTCTTAAATTCCTTGTGCATACTTTCACTCCTTCCACTCTTCAACTGGATCTTGGGAGCTCAGTCCAGTACTCTGATGTGGGTATTGCCTCTGTTCTCATCTGTTGTTGGACAAAGGTCCTATGGTGATATTTAAGATAATCATCAGTCTGACTACAGGGGAAGGTCAGTTCAGACCCCCTCTCCTCTATTGCTTAGGGTCTCCCTGTGGGTTCTTGGGCATTGTTCTAGAGCCAGGTTTCTTGCTAACTCCATAATGCCTCCCTCAATCAAGATATCTTGTTCGTTGCTCTCATATCTGTCTCTCCTCCATCTCGACTATCCCATTCCCTCAAGTTCTCCTCAACCCCCCCTTCTCCCCTTCTTTCTACCCCTTGACCCCTGCTTCCCAATTTTTGTCTGATTCTAATTTTCAGGTGGGTCTATATATGTTTTTCTTTGGGTTCAGCTTATTACTTAGTTTCTCTAGGATCCTGAACTATATGCTCATTGCCCTCTGTTTATGACTAGTATCCACTTATGAGTGAGTACATACCATATTCGTTTTTTGGGGTCTGAGTTACCTCACTCAGGATAATGTTTTCTAATTCTTTCCATTTGCATGCAAAATTCAAGATGTCATTATATTTTTACTGCTGAGTAGTACTCTAATGGGTAGATATGCCACACTTTCTTTATCCATTCTTCAGTTGAGGGGCATCTAGGTTGTTTCCAGGTTCTGGCTATTACAAATAATGCTGCTAATCAGAGTGGCGGTTTCTCAGAAAACTGGGATTCAACCTACCTCAAGTTCCAGGAATTCCACTCTTGGGAATATACCCAAAAGATGGTCAATCAAACTACAAGAGCATTTGTTCAACTATGTTCATAGCAGCATTATCTGAACTTTTGATACAACTCAGGCAGGACTGTACCATTCTGCATGTAGTGAAATAATATTGAATCCTACACCATACAGTGGTGAATCTTATGGTATACAAATTATATCCCAATTAAAATGTTTTTCTCCCCCAAGGAAAACAATCCAATTGCCATGTCAAGACTTAATTTATAAACAAATAATACAATTTATTAACCAACCATTTAACTACCAAAAAAAGTGTTAAAATAGGAAAAATTAATCATAAAGATTTGGTTCCAACTAGTGAAAACAATAAACATGAATATAAATATAAACATAATTAACCTACACTAAGTCTTGAAGAAACAGTCCAGTGATGTAACTTAGAAAGAGCATATTGTAAATAAGCAGTTGACAAATTCTCTAAGGACCTCATTCAATGAACAAGTAGGAAGAAATCAAACAAAGTAAAGATACTCTCATTCTGGGATATGAACACAGGATATATCTGTCATTAACCAAGACTTAGTCTGACATGCTTGAGAAAATGGCAGGCTCACGTGTCCAAAGGTAGCACATTAGGAGGAAGACAGCACAAGAAAAACCCATACAGTGTCACATCAGGAACAGCCTAGAAGCCTCACAAGTGAATTTGGATTCTATCCTCCCAGCAGCTGCCATTAGTGGCGGAATTTGGATAGCATTATCTGTTTTACACCATTTGGGGTGGGATGCTCTTTTATATGAATTTATTCTTTGAGAATTTCACACATATCTATAGCACATCCTGGTAACATTTCTGAGAGCTTGCTTTGGAGGTGACATGTTAGAACATGGAAAGAACAAGCAGGAAATTCAAGAGAAATGGAAATTTGGACCTGGGTTGGGGTTGTCCTTCAGTATTGATTGTATTCCCTAATCTGGGGCCTAATCTCATCTAAATGTTTCAGAAATTGTGAAGAGGCAACAGAAGACATGTTTGAGAGAAAGATTTCTTTCCCCAGTTACTACATCAGCTGAAGAGATACTTCTTGGAGCAGCCTTCATTCAAGAAAAATCACCTCAGTGTAGAGGCCCAGCCTTCTACATGATAAAGGAAGAGTCTGAAGGGACATCTGCTTCAGAGCTACTTAATGGGTTGTGCATGTCTTGCGAAAACCATGTCCCTATTCCAAGTTCTTTTAGTCTCTTAGTTTGGCATCTCAAGACAGTCAACCTCCAAATGCAAATACACTGAAGAAATTATGTAACAGTTAGAAAAATTCCTTCCCAATGAAGTTATAGTTCATCAACTGAGATGTTTCTGTTATACCATACCAATGTTTCATTTATTATAATTGAACTTTATAAAGAATCTAATGAATTTTTAAAAGGAAGAAAACAGGAAGACATAAAAGTGACAAGACACTCCTACCATGAACCACTCTAAAGGCTCTAGGGTGGGGGCATGGATAAAATAGTCAAAGCACAGAGCCATGAGGAAGTTAAATCAAAAGTGGCTGAGTCATGGAACTAGCTCGATGATGCGGGAGTCCCCTCTGTGTGCTGTTTTACCATTAATGAATAAAGAAACTGCTTTGGAGATATAGCAAGGCAGAACTTAGGTAGGCAGGGAAAGCTAGGCTGAATTCTGGGAGAAAGATGGGCAGAGTCAGAGAGAGCTACCATGGAGCGGCCAGAGTCAGACATGCCGAAACTTTGCAGGTAATCCACTGCCATGTGGAAATACACAGATTAAAGGTAATGGGTTAAATTAATATGTAAGCGTTAGCCATTAAAAAGCTAGAGCTAATGGGCCAAGCAGTGATTTAGTTAAGTTTCGGTGTGATTATTTTGGGGCTAAGTGGCCAGGAACCAACAAGAAGCCCCCCTCCTACTACAGCTTGAAAATATTCTGTTTCTTGAATACATCAGAGTTGACTGTTGGTTGTATTTGAAAGAAATAATTGATAGGTTCTTGTTTCCAAAGCTTCAACCTGCATTAGAATTATATTGACATTTGCTCAAAGCAACTTTAGAGTCTTCAGGAAGAAGATGAACTATAGTGTGGTCTTTAATGTACATTAGGAGATAAAAACAGAAAATAGATGAGCAGTTAAGAAACTTCAAGTAAGTTATTTCCTACTGAAATTGGAATGCCTCTATATTTTAACTTTATTTACTAGCATAATTTGTATGTTTGCTCATTTGGCTAGGTAACAAGCAGTAACAGCACAGTGATTTCCTTTATGGTAGAAAATGGGACTGGATCTATTTATATCTGCTCCAGTACACAGAACTCAGCAAAATAATCCAAAGGGAAAAGCCTTTACCTCCGGACTATGCCATCCCCGAAGTCCCTGTAAATATAGAGTGTATTAGACAATGAAGTGTGAGCAAGTACGCTGTTAAAAGGCAGGTGGCATATGGATTATCATGCTAGCTTCCAAAACTTTAAATAGCTTTCTGATATAGTACCCTATCTTATAAATGGGGGAGGTGGAAGGTCAGAGATGATACACGGCAGAATGGGAGTCAAATGCTGGCTTGCTGACTCAGTCCTTATGGAGTTTCCCATGGCAGTGTAGTCTCTACCCAGAGTTGCGGCTGAGCACTTACAGTGTGCCTAGAGGGGAACCGAGTCAAGCTATGAGTGTAAAACACACATGGATTTCAAAGAAGTCTTAAAAATTAAAAGTAATTCACTAGTACATTTTCCACAATTACACATTAATAATATTTGAGATATGGTGATCAAATAAAAGAACCTTTAAAATGACCAGGCTTTTTCCACATGGTTACCAGACTGTTTACTTATACATGTGATTGCCATATTTCTATCAGACACACTATTTACAAGAAAAGATAGACAAAAGAAACTCCGTCTACTGAGAGGGAGGTGGAGCACTGGGAAGTGGTAGGATTTTTTAAGCATGACATATGTAAAATTATTTATAGTATAGCACTAATTCAGTGTAGAGACTACCCGTACTCTCAGCAAATTTCTCAGATGGGGTTTTGCTAAATATTACGGAACGAATGTGAATGAAGAAACATCAAGAAGATATTTCAAATTGAGGAAATGTGTTTTCAGTGACATTAGGGAAAAGAAAAAGGAGCTACTTAAGTTGGAAGTGAGAACAGAAAAAAAGATTCCTATGCCAAATGACAGGTTTTGTTGGACATAAAGAATAGAGAAGTAAAAAGCAACATGGCACAATGTAGATTTAGAGTAGAAAGTTAAGTCATAAGAGCTAGTTATGAACAAGACTAAGCTAAAGACAAGCTTTCATAATTACTTAAGAAAGTCTGACAAGAAAGTTTAACTACGATATAACTTGTTCTTTAATTTCAAAACCAGTTTATAATACTTTGGCTTTTAAATGTCCTACATGTCTACATGTTAAAAGCCGACCCTATGGGAATGGTTCCATTAGACGGTGGTGAAGCCACTAGACGTAAGAGTAAGATTACACTGGAGGTTGCCCTGGAAAAAGCTATTGGATCCCAGCCCATAATCCTTCTCTTTTTTGTTCTACCTAGCCATAGAATGGCTGACCTTGCTTGACCACATTCTTGTAACACACTCTGCTACCTTAAGCCACACACCTAAAGCCACAGGGCTGATCATCATGGCTAGCAATCCTGAGATTCTAAGCAAACATGGCCCTCTTTCTTTATATACTGATTATTATTTTTATTGATTTTTATTGAGCTCAACATTTTTCTCTGCTCCCCTCTCTGCTTCTCCCCTCTCCCCTTCAAACCTCCCCCAAGGTCCCCATGCTCCCAATTTATTCAGGAGATCTTGTCTTTTTCTACTTCCCATGTAGATTGGATCTATATAAGTCTCTCTTAGTGTATTCATTGTTGTATACATTCTCTGTGATGGTGGTTGTAAGCTGGTTTTCTTTGCTTTATGTTTAAAAACCACCTATGAGTGCGTACATGTGCTAATTGTCTTTCTGTGTCTCGGTAACCTCTCTCAAAATAATGTTTTCTAACTCCATCCATTTTCCTGCAAAATTCAAGATGTAATTATTTTTTCTGCTGTGTAATAATCGATTGTGTAAATGTACCACATTTTCCTTATCCATTCTTCAGTCGAGAGGTGGGATTTTTCCAGCTTCTTTATGTAGGCATTTAGTCCTATGAACTTTCCTCTTAACACTGCTTTCATTGTGTCCCATAAATTTGGGTATGCTGTGTGGTCATTTTCATTGAATTTTAGGAAGTCTTTAATTTCTCCTTTTATTTCTTCCTTGAGCCATTTATGATTCAGGTGAGCATTGTTTAATTTCCATGTGTTTGTAAGTTTTCTGAAATTAGTATTGCTCTTGACTTCTAGTTTTTAACCATGTTGATCTGATAAGGTACATTGGGTATTCCAGTTTTTTTGTATGTTTAGGTTGGTTTTGTTATCGAGTATGTGGTCAACTTTTGAAGGTTCCATGAAGTGCTGAGAAGAAGGTATATTCTTTTCTGTTTGGATGGAATATTCTATAGATGTCTGTTAAGTCCGTTTGAGTCAAAACATCTATTATTTCTCTGTTCACTTTTTGTCTGGCTGACCTGTCCAGTGGTGAGAGAAGAGTGTTGAAGTCTCCCACTATTAGTATGTGGCATTTAATGTATGATTTAAGCTTTAGAAGTGTTTCTTTTACATATGAGGTGCCCTTGCATTTGGGGCATAGATGTTCAGTATTGAGATTTCTTCTTGATGGATTTTTCCTGTGACTAATATGAAATGACCTTCTTTGTCTCTTTTGATTAATTTTAGCTTGAAGTCTATTTTGTTAAATATTGGGATAGCTATATCCACTTGTTTCTTAGGTCCATTTAATTGGTATATCTTTTTCCAACCCTTTACTCCGAGACAATGTCTGTCTTTGAAGTTGAGATGTGTTTCTTGTATGCAGAAGAAGGATGGATTCTGTTTTCGTATCCAATCTGTTAGCCTGTGCCTTTTTACAGGTGAGTTGAGTCCATTTACATTAAGGGATATTAATGACCAATGATTACTATCTCCTGTTAATTTAGTTTTCATTACTGGTGATGTTAATTTGTGAGTTTTTCCCTTCTTTAGGATTTGCTGCTATGAGATCATCAATTGTCTATGTTTTTGTTGGTGTAGCCATCTTCCTTGGGTTGGAGTTTTCCTTCTAGTATTTTGTGTAGGGCTTGGTTTGTGGCTAGGTATTGGTGAAATCTAGTTTTGTCATGGAATATCTTGTTTTGTCTTTCCATGTGATTGAAAGTTTTGCTGGGTATAGTAGTCTTGGCTGGCATCTGTGATCTCTTAATGTCTGCATAACACTTGATGATGGCTTTCATTGTCTCCAATGAGAAATCAGGTGTAATTCTGATAGGTCTACCTTTATATGTTACTTGGCCTTCTTCCTTTGCAGCTTTTAATATTCTTTCTTTACTCTGTATGTTTAGTGTTTTGATTATTATGTGGTAAGAGGACTTTTTTGATCCTATTTGAGTCTATTTGGTGTTCTGTAAGATCATTGTATCTTCATAGGCATATTTTTCTTTAGGTTGGGAAAGTTTTCTTTTATGATTGTGTTAAATATATTTTCTGTGCTTTTGAGTTGAACTTCTTCTCCTTCTTCTATACCTATTATTCTTAGAATTGGCCTTTTCATGGTGTCCCATATTTCCTGGATATTTTGGGTTAAGCTTTTGTTAGATTTAATGTTTTCTTTAACTGTTGAGTCTAGTTCCTCTACTGTATCTTCAGTGCCTGAGATTCCCTCTTCCATCTCTTGTATTCCACTGTTCATGCTTGTGTTTGTGATTCCTAATCATTTTCTCATGATTTCTGTTTCTATAATTCCCTCGGCTTGTGTTTTTTTTTTTATTGTCTCTATTTCAGTTTTCAAGTCTTGAATAGTTTCTTTCATATGTTTGATTTCTTTTTCTTGGTTTTCTTTAAGGCATTTGTTGATGTCTTCCAATATTTTGTTTGTCTTTTCCTCCATTTCTTTAAGGAAATTTCTCATTTCCTCTTTAAGAGTTTCAAACATTCTCTTGAAGTTATTTTTTAAGTCATTTTTTTCTGCTTCATCTATATTTGGTTGTTCAGGTCTTACTCTTGTAGCGTCTTTAGGTTTTACTGGTGTTGTGTTGTTTTTTGTGGTATTGCATGTTTTCTTACCTTTCTACTCATCTTTTCCTCTAATAGGTATGGTTTGGGCTGTCTGAGATTCTGATGATTAATTGTCTAGGTGCCAGTGAATCCAAAGCTCAGATGGTTGTTCCTTGTGGTAAAGTCAGTGCCACAGTTTTAGTTACCCCGTTGGTTACTCCATGTTCCTGGAGATAGCTCAGTGTTCCTGTGCTTTGCTCTGCTCCCTTGGAGTTTGCTGTCTCAGGCCTACTTTGGCCTAGGCTTTGAGTTGTTTCTGTAAGTCCTGGTTTGGATCCATTCCTGCAGAAGTCCCTGGCTTGGAGTTGATCCTGTAAAGGTCTCTGGCTCTGGTCTACTGCCTCAGAGTTCCCAGGCTCGGGTACCCCCAGAACTGCCCTGGACCTGGCTCAGGCTTACTTCCTCAGAGGTCCCAGACTCATGCTCAGACCGGCATTATTTCCATTAATGTCCCAGACCAATGCCTGGACCCACAGAGGTCCTGGCTCAGATCTACTCCCTCTGGGTCCCAGACTCATGCCTGGCCCCACAGAGATCTCCGGTTTCTGCCTACTCCCTCAGAGGTCCCAGATTCATGTCCAGACTGGCAGAGGTCCTGGCTCAGGCCTAGTTCCTGGGAGGTCCTAGACTTACACACAAACCCACAGGGGTCCTGGCTTAGGTCTACTCCCTTGAAGGTCTCAGCTTCACATCTGGACCTTCAGCGGTCTCTGTCTCTGGCTCACTCGTTCAGTTTCTCCCCTGTACCTGTTCTGGTGGAGTTGCTGTCTCTGGACCAGGTCACTAGCTCAATCCTGGGTCCACCAGTGTCCCGGAACTGGGTTGGCTCCCGGGACTCAATTGGCTCCTGGCTTCTGCTCCCATGGAGCTTGCTTCTTCAGGCCCACTCAGTCCTAGGTAGCTGGTTCAGTCCCCCTCCTGTGGAATTTATTGCCTCAATCCTGCTCCGGCCCAAGGTGGAGTTCCTATATACTGATTATATATCAAGAGTCTGTTGCTTTGAAGAATTGTTGATGAGCACAGACCCTCCAAGGGACTGTAGACAATACTGGTAAAGTGGAGGAGGGAAAGCTTGAGGATAATAAAGAAGGAAGCTGAAGTTTCTTCAGAGTTTTACCTGAATTATCTGGGTAGCAGTTGTTGCTTATAAATATAAATGAAATGAGAAGATCAAGTGTTTTGGTCAAGCAGCCTGTTAAGAGTCATGGCTTTATTTTTACCTGTAAATTATGATGATAATTGAGCCTGAATGACTGAAAATAGAAATGGCATCGTTAAAATCATAGAAATGAATTTGTGGTATCCACAGAAGTGAAGGAATAGATGAAGTTAACAGAGAGTCATTAAAACACGGGTAGGAGTTGTTAAATATCCATTAAACAGTAATAAAAGTATATAAAATTTATTGAGTTCTTATTATATGTGAGGCAGGCACTGACTGAGTATTTTATATGTATTGTTTCATTTAATCCTCAAGATATCTAATTAGGCAAGTATAATTATATATCTGTATATTACATATGCAAATTAGAGATTAAGTAATTTGACCTTTTACCACAAAGACATAATTCAAACCAATTTCTGTCTGTCTCCATCCACTTATCCAAGCCTCCAATGTTGTTAGGTTATTTTGAAATCTACATTGTTAAAGGCAACAAGGCTGCTAGTATTAAAATAAAAACATGTGGAGGCCCAAAGAGTTGGATGTGACTTTTCTAGATCTCTCATATCCCCAGTGACAATGAGAGGATTACAGTATGAGATTCATCATTTCAGAAGTTGTTTTCAGATGAGAACATGCAATAGATAGGCCTTTTGAAAAGTTGTTTGACTGGCAGGCCTCCTCATGCTTGTTACACAACTTCCAGCAGCTGTTTAACTGTAGAATTTTAGTGCTACATCCGCCTCATTCTTTTTCAAGTAGGTAGTGAAACCGCTATAAAAACAGCACTGGGTCATCAGGTGTCTGCATCTAGAAAGCCAGTAAACAAACTAAATTCTTATAGAGTCATCATAAAATAGCTATACTTTAAGAAGAAGGTGGAAGAAACAAATAAGTGAATAAACATGAACCAAAGGAACAAACATACTAGAGCACCTGTGAGCTCGAGTCATCCTTCTAAGCTATGTTAGAAACATCATCAGTACTTGGAAAAAACAAATGTTTTTGAGAAGTAAGATCAAGGAGTAAAAGCATGACAAGACAGAAAAAGGATTAAGACAAGTAAGGGGAAAAACTAAGATAAGACATATAATTTTAATCATTGGAAGTTGTAGTCAATACAGGGCTGACATCTAGCAATGTGTCAATCTCCTGGTTATTTATACCAGAGAATGCTCATATTCTATCACTGAATTGTATCTCAGTTGGTGGCTTTATTGAGATAGAGTCTTATTATGTAACTTAGGCTGGCCTGTAATTCATAGCCAGCAAAGTTATCCTGAAACTTGTGATTTCTATACATCTGAATCCTGAATCCTGGGATTACAGCAATGGACCACCATGCCCTGATGAAATTCTGACTTTTGCATTAGCAATATTCATGTACCTATCCATATTGGGTATTTTCAAATTATTCTACAACCACCTTTTACATTAGCCATTGGGTGATATAAGGATGTATGTTACTTCTGCATCAAAGTATTTAGTGAATAATGCATTATTTTTGGAGTGTTTCTTATCTTTTTATTTGCCACGTGAAAATTCCAAGATATTCTCATTAGTGTTATCATAGACATGACAAAAGGTTCAGATTAATTTTAAACAAGCTATTCAAGAGGTCAAATATTATGTCCTCATGAAGACTAAGAGGGTTAAAGAAATGGTTTTGTTTTAATCTATGAAGATTTAATCGTAATTTGATTTTCATGCTTCAAGTCACTCATATGATCCCAGCTGCCCACATCTAAAATATGTGTTGGTTTCAGTGAACTTTGTTCTTTATTTTCAAATGGTTTATCCCCAATGATTATTATTTCAAAGTATTTCAAAGCCACCTGTTAATAACCATGTTTAAACCAGCTGAGTTAACCCTAATTGAAGGCTAATGTTTCTGAGTGTATAAGATTGACTAATGGATAGTGTATATAATTTAATATGAAACAAATATAGTTTTAAACTTCTTAGGTACAATAAAATGTAGGGAATGACAAGTAAAACACAGCTTTGCATATGGATGGCAATAGTTCATTGTAAAAATGTTTTATCAAAAATAAATTCTAGATGATTTCCCTCAATGGGATTTATTTACCAAGTTAACAAGGGAGGGACTATATTCTGAAAAGTGGAGGAGGAAGAACATAGAGAATCAAACATGTGACAACTAAAAAGGGCAGAGAGGCAGAAAGACAATGCAAGGCAAAGCATGGAACAGTCTACAGCTCCAACCCAGCTTCTGAGGGACAGATCACAAACGACATTCGCCACGTAATCCAGGGGGCTTTGTTGACAGTGGACTGGCAGTTATGCATACTGTGAGAACCTGCCTCACCATGCCCGTCCTGGCCACTGATTTTCCTTCTTGGCAAGCAGGCTGGCAGTGCATAGGAAACCCAATGCACCTCACACCATAACATGAAACGTTATAGCCAGGTGCTGCGTACATGCCTAACGTGAGAATGAGCAGCACAAATGACCTCAAAACAAGAAGCAATCCCCAGTCAGGGAGCCTGGTGACACACTTTCACATCACAAGGGATAGTCATGGAAAGGCAAATCATCAGCCACAGATTAGAGGGAGAAGTTTAAAGAACCAAGATTCTAGGCCATGGGGTGACTGAACTATCCTGCTCTTTGTCGAAAGGATAAGCCCCATGGCCTTGTAGAATAATGAGGAAGCTGGGAGCTAAATTTGTGTCCAATAGCTTGCCCATCCTCCGTGGCAATCTCTATGCCACAGGCATTTACTGTTAGGCAGGGCTGGGAGCTGAGCAAAAACCTAGTTAGTGTCTCTATTTCTACAGTCTCATTAATCTTGTAATTGATGTACAAGGTCTTCGCCAGCCTGGGCTTTGGCCTACATGTGGGCTCAGTTTTTGCATTAGGGCGTCTGGAAATGTAGTCTTTAGTTTAGGTGAAAGCATAAGAACGGAATCTTCAAATCCCTCACTTGCTCATTCATGTTCTCTCCACTCCCTGAAAGATAATCTGAACCTGGATCCAATCTGATCATGGACTCTAGCTTCCAAAACTGTGAGAAACACAACTCAGCTATTTAACTCGTTCATCCAGCTTAAGGTAAAAATTTAGTATCCCTAATATGCACATGATGTCAGACTTCAAAAAGTTTCAGATTTCGGAAGAATTTGGAGTTTGGATTTTTGAATTTGCATGCTGAACCAACAGAGGCTTCATAAACATTCACAAGCCTCCACTTTTCCTAGATCTAAACCTTGCCCACCCAAGTATTTTGGATACATAATATGCAACTGGTGTTTTGTTATGGAGCCTCACATTGGCTAACTATAGAAATGTACAAACTTTGGATGTTACTTAAAACTATACCACATTCAAATAAGATACCTATTTTAAGAAAATAGATTCCAAACAGGCAAGAATGTTCTAACAAAAGGCAAAGGTGATGGAAGTGGGATGTGGAATATGTACCACAGCACCTACAGAGACTGTGAAAACACTGCTGAGTCCATGCATGTCAGTGGCTGACTGAACAGGTCAAGGGTGAGACCTGAAAGGTTTACTCTGGACAATAGTTCTCAAACGATATTATTCTTGATGCCAAATGACTAGTAAAGGTTATTGAAATATCTAAATAACAAGTTCAAAGATTTCCTTTAAACAAGTACATATTACACAGAATGCTAAACTGAATTTCTCTAAAATTTTAACTTGAATAGCAGCATGGTTTTGAAGATCATCGTTATAAGTTTTACATTTGTTTCCCCCCCCTTTGTGTGTGTGTGTGTGTGTGTGTGTGTGTGTGTGTGTGTGTGTGTGTGTGTGGTGTGTTTGTGCTTGCTTGTGGGTGCTGGTTCCCTCAAAGAGAGTTTTTTTAATTTATGTAAATTATTTCAGTAATTACTATGTATGGCTTTTAACTAACCAAAATGATAAAATTATCAGAAAAGTTGTACTACTTTAGTTAGATAAAATATAAAACTCTAAAGAAAATATTATTTTGTAAAACTTTGTTTCAAAACTTTTTTACTCTAAGTATTAAACGTAATATACTAATATTGGTAAATAATATAAATTGTAAGTAATATAAGTATACTATAACTATTTCTTACTATAAATATACTGTTGAAAGGCAAGTTATCATTTCTAATATGCACTAGTTTTCAGATAATAATTTGTCATTCTGGCTACTGAGAAGGTTGACAAGAGAAATTCAAATTTAAGTTCTTTGTATCCATCTTCCAGATCTCTTGTGCTTAGGCAGCAGAGTGAGGTCAAGGTCAACCTGACAGTTTAGTGAATTCTGCCTCCCTTACAAACAGGAAGAAGAAAAAGAGAGGTTATAATGGAATAATAGGGGGTATGTGTGGCATAGGTAAGGCCCTCGGTTCAACCCCAGTACAACAAGAAAAAAAAAAAAAGAAACCTTCAGTAATGTAGTAATGTCTTTACTGTATTGAAAGTAACAAGGAAGTAACTATTGTGAATATTATCAAATCAATTACATACTTAAGTGCATATAACTTATATAATCTGCATAATTATATAGAGTTATCACAAATAGTAATGAAAATACTTACTTAATAATGCTTTCTTTTTCTACTCAGTGCAATTAAATAAGAATAGACTTAAGTTTGCACGGAAGGAACACCACTAGAATGGCATCATTTACACACATATTAGGTTTAGGAAAGATGATGAATGTTGAAACAGCAGTTTTCTGTGTGAATTTAAGACATCCCCTGGTCTTTCCTGCTTTCCCTTTCTTCAACAGAATAGTTTGCTAAGAAATGTGCGGTTTATTTTTAGCTGTTGGGAGAGCACTAAGCATTTTTGCTATGGTGGAAGACCACACATTCAAGAATATTTGGACAGCTCTAATCGGCCTTGATTTATGTTTTGTTTTTGTTAGAACACAAAGATGAGTGAGTGAAGAAGGGGTTATGAGCTTTGGAAGAGTTGGGCAGTGACTACGATCAACATTCTCAAAGAACTAATGGAATTTAGTTGCAACAAAAGTGGAGCAATTAGGTTTGTACATATTTCTGTTTCTATTTGTACAATTCGTTGGTTTCTTTTTTTCTGTGAAAATATCCAAATGCCAAAATCTCTATTCACCTCAGAATGCCTAAGAGCATACTCACAAAGTAGCAACAAGCCTGGTCCAGTGGAGTGGACTAAAGGCCTTTTCCTCCAGTCAATGTATTTATAGATAATAAACATTTTTGTCTCCACTCAAGTTACATGAAAAATAGATTATAAAGTTTTATAACATGAGTCAAATGTACAGGGTATTTGGACAAGATAGTCTTACGAAGAAAAAAATAACAGCTTCACGTCCACTTATTATTCTGTTTCTAAGACATGATCTCTTAAAAGTATTATAAATGTATTCCACTTAATCTCAGATACACAATAAAAGGAAAATTACTATTGTGTCATAATTTTATATATTAAGTCTAAAAAATAGACTTTGCATATTTTTAAATTATAATAGTAAGAAAATGAAATTAAATGAACTTGCTGCATGTGAGCACACTGTGTGAACTTGAATTCAAAACAATACAACAATGTCAAAGAAAGAATTAACATCTTTGTCTCACAGATATTTCTATATCCTGTAATAATTTTGTTTTTATATAAAAAGATGTATTTAACTTGTTGATTCAGTTTGTGTAAAAATGTAGGTTTCCCTTATATGCTAAAAAGAAACAAAATTTTGTAGAGCAAAAACTGAAAGAAAATAAATCAATGGAATAACACAATGTTAAGTAACAGCTCTGAGGACATCAAAGGAAAACAGAGCTTAAAAAAAAAAACGAAGAAAGACAAAGGGCAAACAATTTTAAATATTTGCAGATGGCAAAGGGTAAGGAAGGAAAGTGAGCAGCAGTGCAGTAAGGTAGGCAATAAAGAAGAAAGAGGCCGGAAGAGCACAGCAATGAAGACGAGACAGAGGCAGCGCACGCTCACTGGACAGCCCTCTGCAGGGCTCATGATGGCAATGGCCACCATCTTTCAACTTATTGTTTATTTTTTAACTATTTGGTCCTGGTTAGTGTCGTGAGGGCTTGATAATTCTTTCACTACATAGTGATAACTTCAAGTTTACACTGCTTCTTCTATGAGTTAGAGTCTCTCTTCCACATGTTTAGATTCAAAGCAACAATAAGTTGTAATCTAGTAGTAAATCTAAATTCATAAACCTTGTATAATATTTTACTTATTTAAGGAATACTTATTGGAATGCAAATGACCATTATTTCTCCATAACTAGCCTTCTAAAATAGGTTAATTCTATAATACAAAAGACAATTAATATGCAGTAACATTGGAAATCAGTTTGGGTGTATCTTGCATATACACATGACCTTAACACAAAAATCAGAAATTGTGCTACAGGTATTTAAGTTAAAACAACATGTTCACAATATCTCCCCTTACATAATGTTTAAAGACATTTTATGTATAATTATGAAAACATTGTAGCAATGAATTTGCCACCGATATGAAAGGAAGGGGTCTGATTAAAAACTAATGAAATTGTGGAAATATAATATTATTCAATAATAAAGTAACGGTGTATCACAGCATAAAAAGTCATGGAAGACCCTTAGATGCATAATGACGATAAGTCAATGTGAAAGGGAAGATACTATGTCACTCTCACAATGGCAAAAGTATAAGACATAAGTTCAGTGGCTGCTGGGTGCTCGATGGGGAAATAGGTAGGTGGGGTCAGTGGAATGTTTAAAGCAGTAAGACCACGCTCCATATGACACTGTAATAGTGAACACATAACATTATATATTTCTGAACCCCGTAGTACTATATAAGATAAAGAATGAACACTAATATAAACTCTGGATCATATTTAATAATAATATTGCATTATCGATTCATCTTCATGTTAAATAGGCTACATGTAGTGGCTTGAGTGAGAATGTCCCACAGAGGCTCAGATATTTGAACACTTGGTCTTTATTTTGTGGCACTATTGTGGCATGGAAATAGGTCGTTTGTCCTTGTAGCTGCAAAGAATTCACTGCGTACTGTGGGAAGTCTTTGAGGATACATAAACTCAGTCCAAATTCATTTCCCTTTCTGCGATCCGCTTTAAGATTGTGGTTGAAGATATAATCGCTCAGCTTCCTGATCCAACGACCATGCATGCTGTTTGTTGCCTTACCATGATGAATTATTGTCCCTCTGAAACCAGAAGCCAAAATAAACTTTCTTCAATAATTTGCTTTTGCTCATTTTTATTCCACTTTATCACAGCAATAGAAAAGCAATTGCTATACTACACTAATGTGGGATGTCAATAGTAGGAGAAATTATGTTTAGTGGAAAATAATTGATAGTTTGTATATTTAATAGCCACATTTTTCTATAAACTTAAAACTATTCTTAAAATGTCTATTAATAAAAGAAGAAACATATTACAAATTTGTATGTTTTTAATCCTCCAGTGGAAATGCTTTATGGGCAGACAGACATTATATTCAGGTATGCATTAACTGTAAAAATGCAACGCTTTTCCCTTCATCCTTATCCCCCAGGTAGGTAGGGAGTTAACAGTTGTAGAATGGAGAGCATAATCTCACACTTAAAAATTTTGTATTAAGAGAATGTTTCTGTCTCTTCTTTCAAAGGTAACTTACAACCAAATGCATATATGTAGAGGCATATGGATATGATGTTTCTAATACAAATTGCCCAGTTACAGGAATAATAAAAAACAGGAGCTGCTAGAGGGACAGATCAAAAGTTAATAAGGCATTCTGCTCTTGCAGAGGATCCAAATTCAGTTCAGAAAGCACATGGAGGGCAGCTGACAACTGCCTATAACACCAGCTCCATAGGATCTGATACACTGTTATGACTCCACCGGACAACTACACTCACACATGCAAGCACCACACACACACACACACACACACACACACACACACACACACACACGTGCATAAACAGAAACACACATATGTTTATAGTTAAAAATAAAAAAGCATTAAAAAGACAGGGAATATACTTACTTAAGTAAATCATACAAAACTGACTGCTAAGAAGCACATTAAAAAACAGAAAGCTAATATGTGTTATAGTTGAGCAAGCAGATCACAAAACACTGCATATTTGGATGATTCTGGGGACAAATGACGAACCCTCCTGGTTCATTCCATACATATGTGAAATTTGCAGTATGAGGCAACTTGGGAAAAAGTCTGACTGGACTTACCTAAGAAGTAACAGTTTCCTGTTTCCTTCCTCATACACCACACAGACAAAACCCTTCCCACTCAAGCAGAAAGTCATTTTACTACTATCACTATGTTGTCCTTTTATATTGGCTTAGGTGTCTATATATTCTGATTTTGAATGCAACTCTTCACGTGCCTTTTGGACAAAGGATAGGCATGGCCAGATAAGAGGAAGGAATAGAAAAAAACGGAAGGAAAATATTAGGCATATAAACAAGAGAAATTTGAATCCAGATATGTAAATCTGAGTTTCCCAAAGAAACAGAACTAGTATGTTCATAAACAACTTCAGACATTCCAAATAGTAAATAATCCATGAGTCCCAAATTCATTCATTTACTGATGTTCAAAGTGTTGAATCTCAGACTAAACCCACTGAACATGACTCTCACACATATGCCCTCATGGAATTTGAAGAACTGTACATAAATGGGAATAAAAAGAATATATTTATCTACCAAAAAGGAGCAGGGGGAATTTGCTGTGGAAAAGAACAAGAGAATAAAGCTATAAGATACTTTAGCCAAGGCAACAAGCACAAAGTTACAGCGAAGGAATCATTTCAACCAGGATAGGCAGCTGAAGAACAGTCCATGGGGCGGTGCACAAAGGGATCGGAGAATCCTACACAGTGGGTTACAGTCGCAATGCCCTGACCCACAGACATGTCACCCACTAACCCAAAGTGAAGAATATCAGACTGAGAGAGCCAATGAGAGAGTGGCAATAGATGAGGTAGAAACACTAGATAGACATTGCCTTATTTTAGGTCCCTTCAAGACTTCCAATTGTATTCCATATAAAGTCTTTGACATTGATGAGTGCTAGGATCTTGTCTACATTTTAGCTGAGTACGTTAATTGTGGGTGTTAGAAAATCACTTAGGTCTCTGACAGAGAATCTTACTGGTGTGGGTGCCTATCAGTTTAGCAAATCCCAATCCAGTGTACAAATGTCCTCTTCAAAACACATATAGAAATGCAATTGCCATTCTAACAGCTGTAGGTGGTGGACTATCTGGTAGGTGATACAGCTGAAAACTCCATTTCCATTGGTAAGACTTCATAGGTACTCATATGTGTGAGTGCATCCCCCCTCTTTGTCTACATCATTGTCTTCTGCCATATGGGATGCAATACAAGGCCCTCTCTAAAAGCTAGCACCTTAGTTTTGGACTTTCCATCTCCAGAACCATGAGCCAGTACATTTTTGTTTCACATATATGAAATGTAGTATGTAGTAATCTGTTACAGCAAAACACAATAGGCTGATATATACGAATCCAGGTTTGAACAATATTCTTGAAAGCAATCTGTAAAGTAAACAGAAATACAGGGGACACAATTCAGTGGCTGAGCATCCCTAATCCAAAATATAAAATGATCTAAACAATGAAACTGTTTGAGCCTCAACATGACTTCACTAACAGAAGATTTCACAGGTCACTTAATGAGACATGTGACATTCAAAACATTCTCTCTCTCTCTCTCTCTCTCTCTCTCTCTCTCTCTCTCTCTCACACACACACACACACACACACACACACA
>PVIU01016316.1:0-15726 GCA_004026605.1 Ondatra zibethicus
ACTTCTGATCCTTCTGTACCTCCAATCTCAGCACAGGGAGAGAGATTCTTGGGGTTCCAATGTTCCACAGAGGAAAGGGCAATCTTGCAGGGGCAGAGTGCAGGGTCCTGTTGATCAAAGAGGCCTGCAGGGACCTTACCCCCAGGCTTGCACAACCTTACCAGTGTGAGCCGCCTCCGATCTCAGCACAGGAAGAGAGAGTGCTGGGGTACCAAAGCCCCACTTAGGAAAGGGCGATCTTGCAGGGGTGGGGGGGTGCAGTGTCCCGTGAAACAAAGAGGCCCAGTGGGCAGGGAGTTTACTGCCAGGCGGGCACAGCCCTGCCAGAGTGTGCCTCCTATCTCAGCACAGGAAGAGAGCACTAAGATTGTTTACTATACATTAGAATACTATATAGAAATGAAAAAGAAAGTTTTTCCTATAAGAATGTTGATTGAAGAAATGATACCCAAAAGAGGACATATGGTGAGATACTGTTTATATAAAGTGAACAAAAAACCAGCCAGAATTCATAGATTGTCTAGATCTGCAGACAAAAGAAGCGAAGCTGAACTATAAAAGGTTACATCTGACGGAGAAGCGGCACACCACAGCTGGAGAGTGGTTTATTACTGACCAGTGGTTACATGTATTTTCTCTCCACAAATGCTTGCTAACCTGTGCCTTTATGCAGGTTTCTGCTCCTGTGTATTCATTACTATTTTACATTAAATATATTTTTAATAACTCATTTCTAGGCAGAGCACAGGCACCAAAGCACAGCTGATTCTCATCTTTAAAACTGTGTCCCTATACACAAGGTCTTAATTAACAAAACATTCTGCTGCTGGGTGAATATGTTAGGCTCCCAACAACCCCAATTGCATGGCAATGGGACTAATATGATTCTTTTGTCATAAAATCTTTTAAAATTTGGTTTTGTGCATTTCTGTATTGGAATAACCAGGAAGGTTTAGGATAGACTGGCGTTTCCACAGGACTCTAGAGCAGCCCAGTTAACAGCTGAAGGTTGTAGCATGGAGATGCCAGCTTCCTGCATTGCTCATGGGCTTCTGGTGCTCAGGTCGCCTGGGAGCCACTGGTTCAGGCTAGTGGACTAGCTGAGGACCCCCTCAGAATGCTCTTCTGAGTCAGCCAGGCCAGGGTGGAGTCCAGGTTCCATACTTCCTCCTTTTGTCCAAGTGACCCATGTGTTCCCTGCAGGGGCCCTGCTGCAGAGTGAAGGGCCAGGACCTGGAGATTCTGATAGGGTTTGGGTGGGACACTGACACTCCAGCATTGCAACCTGGGGCTGCAACAAACAACAGCCCATGCCTCAGTTTCTCCATCTGTGAGCTGAGGGTGATAATAATCCCTACCTTCTGGGTGGTTGTGTGGCTCCAGGGAGGTCAGCCAGATAATGCCATGGCAGAATTTGAGACACCAAGCAGATTTTCAGGGTAGGCTACCTCCTCTCTGCAGGTCCTCCTGTGCCTAAGTCCTCCTGGAAACCTGTTGAAGTAGGTTCCTGGCTTCATTCCTTACACACACAACACATACACACACACACACACACACACACACACACACACAGAAACACTCATGTACACATTCTCCTGTATATGAATATTCATGCACACACATGCAAACATGCTCGTATGTAAGCCTGTATATACATACCTATCTGCATGTACACCCAACACATGCTCATATGCATGTAAACATACACATGTGTATAAACCCTGTACCTTAGCTCACAGGCACCTGCATATACATAGATACATATCATCTACATGTATCCATATACTCATGAATAGGCAAACATATACACATGCTCATGAATCTGTATAAACACTCTCATCTGCATGAATCTACATGTACACACACTTGTCTACATGCATACGCACAATGTACAAATGCTTTTGGCTTATAATAAGGTTGTGCCTCAATCAATCCACTGAAGGTTGAAAATATTGTAAACCCAAAATGTGTTTACTATGCTGACCCTGACATCAGACCTTAAACATGTCCAAAATACTGTACCTAAAGTCACATCTGGGCATCAAGAGATAGAATTCTATTATGTATATCCAGTTCAAGGAAAGATTAGTTAAACGAATGAATATATTATAGGTGGGAGGACAAGTAGACTTAGACACACAGATGTACATTCACATATGTATGCACATATATATACATGTATTATGTAGATATGCCTATTAGTT
This sequence comes from Ondatra zibethicus, assembly GCA_004026605.1. Lineage (NCBI taxonomy): Eukaryota > Metazoa > Chordata > Mammalia > Rodentia > Cricetidae > Ondatra > Ondatra zibethicus. The sequence continues at coordinate 2,205 of PVIU01016316.1, forward strand.
AACCCTGTTTTAATCTATGAGTAAGCACATATATAGTTCGTATTATAATATTTGTAGTTCTCAAATACATATGTATGTATGGTTTTACATAAACAAACACATGAATGTCTATTTGCTCATTTGTTGTTTGTTTCCCTAGCTATAATTCAGTTCAACTTTACTGAGCACCTAATGTATTCCAGACATTTTGTTAGTCCTTTGGGACACCTCTCTGCCTCTGTGGCTCTTGTGCCTTAGTGGGGTAATAAGCAGATGGCAGCAAATGAATTATACTGTTGTAGAATCATGTGGTGTCGAAGTCCCATTGCTATTCGAGGACAATGAGAGTAAGTTAGGTGGCGTGTGTGGAGGGTGGGTCAGCAAAGATGTGACTGGGCACATGGCATTTGAAGAAAGCCTGGCAAGGTGTTCAGAGTGCTTTCCGCCAGCATCTGGGGACTCAGCTCTACGTTCACAAGCCTCCTGAAGGTGGGAAGAGAGAGCTGACTCCACATACATGCTGCGGCCTGCCCCCAAATAATGATAGCATTTAAAAATTACAACAACAAGTCTTGGAGGAAGAATAGAGCAGGTGCTTATAACCAGGGAAGGAGGTGCTAGGGGCCGAACAACACGGGGTGGCCCAGGGAGAGGCAGGATGAAGTCAGAGTGTCAGACGGTTTGCTTAGTTTTTGTCTGAGGATTTGAGGAGAGGTGTGGCAGAATTCAAAATGTGTTTTTAATGTGTTCTGGGTTGAAAAGACAACAGAGGAAGAGAAGGAGAGCAGAATCAGGGAGACAGGATGGAAGGGCACACCATCCATCCACTAGCCTAGGACAGCAGTACTGAAGGTGACTCAGGGCTGCTCTGTACAGTTGAGCAGATTGGCCATGTCTCTTCTTGTGGGCATTCACATGGGTGTGGGAGCAATGGTAAGCCTAGGGTTGCAGTGCACTGCACAGGAAGGTCTATGTAATGATGCTGCTGAATTCCACAAAGGCTGGAATTCACTCTGCCCCACACTCTGGCCCTAGTGCTCAAACTCTGTGTGGTAAACAACAGGGGCTCAATAAAAACTGTGGCGTGAATGCTATGCCCACGTTTCCATTGTACCTTGGGTGTGTGCTCAGTGCATGTGCACATGTGGGCATGTGTGTGCATGTGTGTGCAGAGGCAGGGCTCAACATTAGGTCTCTCACTGACTGTGGAAATTATGGATTTGGCTAAGCGAGGCAGCAGGACACAGAGACCTTCCTGTTATGTCCAGATTCATGAAGTCCCCCAAAAACCATCAAGAAGACTGAGTCCCGTATCTAAAAGCAAAGAGCCTTTATTTTATGCAAGTTTGCAAATTTGGTCTCTCCACATGTCCAACGTATTGGAATAAATGGAGAGCCCCGAGCTCAGTTAGAGTTGGGTTTTTATAGTAGTAAAGGTGGGGGTGAGGGATTTCTAAGGTTCAGGACCCCTGATTGGCTGACATTTGTCTAGGGGTGTCCTGGTGAGTGTGTGCTGGCATGTGATCCTATCTAGAGCATTTCCTCTGGATGGTCTGTTCTTGGGTGGTGCTCAAGTAATCTTAGTTTATGGTCCTTCTTGCAACCAGGTATTGCTTCAGGGTAAACTACTGAGACTCAGGCCTCCATTAAATTTATCAGTGGCTGAGTCCTACTCTGGCAGGTGATAATGGTTGGAAGTAAAGAACTTCCTTTGGGTGGTCTGTTTCTATTAGCTTATCATGGCTGGCTCCTACACTTCCCATCCCTGTCTCTGCAGTCCTGGGGTTATAGGCATCTGCTACTGTGCCCAGCTCTTTACATGGGTGCTGGAAATCTGAACTCTGCCACCAAGTTTGTTCAGCAATTACTTTACTAGCCGAGCCCCACCCCGCCTCCTCTCCTGCCTGCCTGAGAGCCATTTTCCACAGGTGAGGCAGCAAAGGCTGAAGTGTGTTTTGGCAGATCCACAAATATCTCCATTTTCCTTTGATGGCCACTTTGTGTGTCCTGTGTGAAAGCTCCTTTGCTTTTCAAAATATGATCATTTTATGTCACAAGTGCAAGTCGGCTTTTAACATTGCTCTGTGCAGAAAAGTGCAAGTCAGCTTTTAACAGTGCACTGTGCAGAGAAGGAGGAAGATAATAATCCTCTTGCCCCTCCCCCAGGCACCCCAGCCCAGTTACCTCTCACTTGCTGATGTGCTCTGACCGCAGATCCAGTTAGGGGCCCTAGGAACCGAGAAGTCTCATCTCCATCTGTTTACAAGGCTTGCACAGCACTGTCCCCAGTGTTAACGGTTCCTCCCGCTAGTGGCAGACACCTCTTTTCTGAAGGGAGAGGAGGGGAAGCATTGGAGATGGTTATGTTTCTCTTGGAGTTGAAATGGAGACCAGGGTGGCAGAAGGTAAACCTTGTATCGTAGGTCTGGCTGTCACATTTGACTGCCTGCATGACCTTGAACAGCTCACGGACATATGCTGATCCTTGGCTACCTTCTCTTAAGGAAGAGAGAACAATGCCTGGTTGGTCATGTAAGAGAGACTGTGGAGTGGGCTGGAGAGAAGCTCAGTCGGTGGTTAAGAGCACACACTATTCTTGCAGAGGACCTGAGTTCCGTTCTCAGCACTAACACCGGCGCTCATAAATGCTTGTCATCCTAGCTTTAGGGGGTCAGACATGTTCTTCTGGCTTCTGCAGGCACCTGCATTAATGTGTGCGCTCACGCACACACTCAAATAAAATAAAGTCTTTAAAAGGCCTGAAGAAGCTGCAGAATCACATGTGAGAATATTCTTATATTCTTAGTAGCAGTGAGAGGGACAGCAAGGTGCAAAGGCAGTAAGGAGTGCGTTATTTTAGTCACTAAGCGTGGTGCACGTGGTGTCTGCAGCTCTTCTTGTTGCATATTGTGCTAAAATGCTCTGGCTTCCTGCCTCTTTACGCCTTTCCTTCCTTTCCTATTTCCATCAAATTCACACAGCTCGTCTTTCCTGAATGTCTGCCATGTGTGAGGCATTCAGTCTTCCAATGGAAAACACGACAGATGGGGTCCTGGTCCTGAAAGAGGTCGTAAGGTGAAGGAAGAGGGAACAGGAAAAAAAAAACACATTCCTGGCTGTGATCACCATGCTATGTTCTTAGAAGAGGAGGTGTTGGCATCCATGAGAATCTCTGCTAGATCACATGGGACTGAAGGGTTAAAGAGCCTCCCTTCAAGAAAGGCAGAAAAATGGCTGGTAGACAAACGAAGGGATGGAATTGTGGGGCACCGTGTTCAAAGTCTGGAGGGAGCACTGGTGTAAGCGAGAAGATAGAAAGGTAGGCAGGGGAGAGACCACATGGGCAAAGGAAACTGCTGAATGCTGGTGAATTAATGTTGCCCTCACACACCCCTATACTTCCACTGAGACCCTTTCTCCCCATTAAGCATGCTCTTGCTTTGCTGTTTTATTTTTTTAAGCCTCCAAGTTTAGTTGCTTATGAGCATGAGTGCGAGCTCATTCACCAGACCCAGGCAGTCTCTCAGAGGCTGCGCCACTGAAGAAAGTGGCACCAGTAACCTCTCACTTTCATCAAGTACTCTCATTGGTGTCCAAAAAACACATAGCATGATTTTTTTTCTATTTACTTGAATGAGCACTGAAAGATTTATTTCTTTCACTTATGACTTAAAACTTTTATTTACAATAATGTTCCTTTCTGCTGGTGAACAGTTGAATGAAGTCTACTGTGTGGGTAGGTTCAGGTAGCCATTGCCGTAACCAAACAGCAATTGTCTGTTAGCCCAGAAAGCTCATATTGCCCATGGTAGTTTGAGTGGGAATTACCCTACAGGCCCAGGTATTTTAGTGCTCGGCCCCCAGTTAGTGGGAGGTTGGGAAGGATTGGGAGATGTAGTCTCACTTGAGGACTGAGGGCAAGTTATGAAGGGTTAAAGGCCTCACCATTCCCAGTTAGTGCCCTCTCTCTCTCTCTCTCTCTCTCTCTCTCTCTCTCTCTCTCTCTCTCTCTCTCTCTCTCTGCCCAGGGCTTTGGATCAGGATGGAAGCTCTCAGATCCTGCCCCAGCACATGCCTACTTCTGGCTGCCATGTTCCCCACCATGATGGTCATGGACTCAACCCTCTGAATTATAGGCCCCTAAAAAACTATTCTGTAAGCTGCTTTGGTCATGGTGTTTTGTCAAAGCAATAGAAGCAACTAAGACACTGCCCCATTCTTGTTGAGCCCATTGATTCCTCCTAACCCCTGAAACGTCTTCTTTTCTCCACCACTACATTTCCAAACGCCCTGAGCCTGGAATCACATAAATGGTGTGCACATCTATCATGCAGAGCCCTATCTGGGCATCTTAAAGAAACCATTAGAAACGTCTGACACCAATAATATTATGTCCTGTTTTGAAAGAGACCCAATCTTCTCCCAACTCCATCTGTGGAACAAAGATCCCAGTGGATTCCTTTGCCAGGCAGCACCATGGAGAATTCTAGACAGAGGCAGACAGGAACAGGGCCCTGCACTCAGCTCACAACATGTGGAGATGTGTTCATCTCACCTTGCGCGGAGCCCTGCTGACCAGCCTTCCAGACTGCAGCTTCCCAGGAGTCCTAGCACTCTTGAAGTCTGCCAACCAAACAAATGTAGGAAGAGAGAGCAAGCATATTTTTTAAAAGTCAATTTGATGTACCTCCTGCGGGGGAGGCAGCATGTCCATGTGACAGTCACATTAGAACCATTGATTTCCTGCCAGCAGTCAGTGGGAAGGGGAGCCCATGTGTGCCTTGGGGCACCCTCCCTCCCAAACTGACAAAGGAGAGAACTGTGGTGTTTTGCTTAAATGTATTTATCCTGAATCCTCCTGAAAACAGTCCCTAGCCCATTTGCCAAGGGCAGAAGTGTGTTTGGAAGGATAAACTGTTGACTGAATTCCCTTTCCCATGAAGGGATCCTCTCTAGGTGGGAACAGATTAGGAATCCGCATGTGTGGGCTGGAAGAGTTTAGGGACACACTGCTGAGCTCATGTCTCTTGGCCAGTTTAGAAGAAGGTGGTTGCCCCTGGAAACAGCTACCAGTGTAAACTCCAGTAAGTTATGAGTATCTTCTTTTTCTTCATCTTTGAGTTCCAGAAAATATGTCTCTCATACTGGTTGCCAGTATTGTAAGGCTGACAAACCTTGCGGGGTTCCTTAAGAGGACTGAGACCCATCCATTATTGATGAAGTCTGATGGAAACCCGTCACACTCACTAGCTCAGAATACAAACAAACAACAACAACAACAAAATAAAAACCCCAAAGAAAGCAAACCAACCAACCAACCAAACAAACAAACAAAAACAAATGGGAATCTTTTCCAGCTCAAGCTTTAAACCTTGGCATTTGCAAGTGATAACGCTGCTTAATGGGAAGAAAGGGTCCTTTCTCCTCAGCTGTGGCCCGCATCGCAACAGGGCTGTGTCCTCTCACCGTGGGGCAAAACTTTTCTCTCTCCGTCTTGCTGTGGACTCTAGAATAAAGTCACTTCTGGCTCCACTCTGATTCTTTCACCCCTATCCTGACACTTTCATGTGATGCCTCATTCTTCCGGTGTTTAGAAATGCAATGTACTGATGGATGCCGGGAGCACACTCATAGTCCCAGGCCGGGGCAGCTCAGGTGGCAGGATCATTCACATGAGCATAGGCAACACAGGGAAACTATGTCTCAGCACAAAACAAAATAAAAAATGAAATATTAAATAAGAGAAAAAAAGAAAGGAGCAAAGACTGAAAGGGTGACAGTGCCAGGCCACAGCTTCTTATGCCGAGGGCCACGCCCTGGCGTTAGGGTGACTGGGTTGAAGGTAGAAAGTGGTTTGGACCTTGTGGGTAGTACATCCATAGGACTGCACAGTAGCCATTTAATCTCATCCACAGTCCTCGTTCAGCTCAAGCGTTCTCTCCCTCTCTCTTGTGTGTGTCTGTCTTTCTCCCCCCTCTGTGTTGTATATGCACATATGTGTGCAGGGACACCCTGCCCTGTATCTCTCTAACAGTCCCTTTGCAGAACCTAAAGCTAAGGTGATCACCCTCTTGTTTCCGCCCCCCACATCACAACAGGCATGTGTTGGCCATGTTCAGCTTTTTATGTGGGTGCTCCAGCATTTCCCCTGCCCTGTACTTGGTATCAGTATGTTAAAAATCTTTATTTTCCCCAGCTTTTAATTATAGTGAGTATATCCTCTCGTCTGTTAGCTCCCCTTGTAATTAATATCCAGTGCCCAGGGTCGGGCAAGAACAGGACCATTTTCCCACATCACAGAAACATCAACTCCAAGTATGAAATAAGCTTTTTTTTGCCAATGGTTACCCTACTGAGATTATAAAAACAGAAGGATTTTTTTTTCAAACATAGTCTGTTTTAAAAGTATGGATTTGGGTTCCTATTTTATTTCACAACTTTAGGAAATGTGGAAGCAAGGTCCAGGCAGCTTCACATTTGTCAAGCTCACCAAGTGATCATGCAAGATATAGGAGCCACAGCTTTGGAGGGCTTGCCTGCTTCCCAAATGGGAAATGAAGACCATTCCGTCCAAAGGAGGCATGAGAAGGATGGGTGCTGAGAAATGAATAGCAGCAATGATACCAGCCCAAGGCTTGACAGAAGAGAGGAGCTGGGCATCTGGGAGAAGCAAGGAGTGTTCTACTAAGAGCCAAATGTAGATGAGTCGTTAGAGTCAAGGTTGGATGATTCAGTGCTGGGCCACGACTTTTGTAGACAAGGAAAATCAAATGGATTTTAAGATGAAAATCCATGAATGTGGTATTCAGATCATTGATGTCTTCCCAAAGAAATAAAGTAACAAGCAGATGTTTCCTAGCAGCTTAGACTCCAACATATGTATATTGTTGACAGTAAGGTCTTTCCCAATTTGGAATCTCAATTCTTTCTAAGTTCAGGCTTTGTGTAGACAGAGTTCTTGGTAATAGATAGAAATCTCCACTACTCCATGGAATTCTAGAGAAGAGAGATTCTCTCATTATTCAAACATGGAGGGTACTCATTTATCCACTCACTAATGACTGACCCTAATGGCAGGTATAATATCTGGTGATTGACAGGTAGATAGATGAGCTTAGTACTAGTTTCTCTTGGAAGAGTGGTTAACTAACCTTCTGCACTGAGTTTTTGTTTCTATGTCACACTGAACACTTATTATGTCAAGAGTTTCTCGGGGTCAGCACTTCAGCAGATCTTAATGTAGCAGTTGAACTCAGGGTCAGAGTCTCGCAAGTCTGAAGTCTGCAGAGGCCGTCTAAAAGCCTGACCTGAGTTGGGGACTTCCGCTTTTAGGACGGCTCTTTCACATGGCTGCTGGCAGGAGACCCACATTCTTTGTTGCCTGGGCCTCTCTGGCATAACTTGGGCATCTTCACAAAATGGCAGCCAACTTCTCCAGATGAATGATCTCATAAACATCAAGGGGGAGCTGCGATGGCTCTCATGGTCTAAGCTCAGTTGCTAAACACCGTGAGTTCTGTCACATCCTGTCCTTGAGAAGTGAAGCACTCAATCCAGCCCATACTCAAGGAGGAAATTAAACCCCATCTTCTAACAAAGGACTGTAAAATAATCCATGGTCATCTTTTATTCCACGATTCCTGCTTTATCCAAAACACTTAGTTAGCTGGGTTATGAAGAAGTTCAAATGCAGATTTAAGGGAACAGTATGAGCAGACTGACCTTAATTATTCTCAGGTATTAATTACACAATGATTTTTACACAGCAATAGGACCAATGTTTATAAGACTCTAACTGGGGAAGGGATAGCTTTAAAATCCTAGGCTTGCAGAGATGGTTCAGTATTTAAGAATGTTTGCTTCTCTTGCAAATGACCTAGGTTTGGTTCCCAGAACCCATGGCCAGTGGTTCATGGCACATATTTTTTTTAAAAAAAAAAATCTTGAAAAAAAAGTACTTGGAGTTTACCTCCAAATTCTGTCTCCGGAAATTGTGACTCCCACGTTCTGCTGTGAGACAGGGATGTTTGTTATGAGAGCTGTCCAGGTGATGAACCATAGCCCTAGTAAACCCTAAAAAATTGCTTCACTGAACTTGAAGTAGTCAATCACTGGATGCTCCTTTACGAAACTGTTTAATTGCATAATTTGGTGAGATCACCCAATAATTTGGTGGCCTTTGTCTCCATTTTTATTCCTTTAATTCATATTTTGTTTTTTTAATTCATTTTGGATTCAGTTTTTCAACTATATTAGAGTTTGACATATTGATATTTCCTTACAGCTTCATCATGCATTCACACATCCAAAGGAATAATCTTAACTCTTGCAAAATTGGCTTGAAGCATGTGTGTGCTATGTTAAAATGCCAGGCGTTCTATAATTATATTTTATCAGGTGAAGTTTAACATTTTAATAGGCAGCATCTAAGGCTGATTTGACAGGGTGTATTCGGATGGTGAAATGGATGCTCAAAATAAGAAAACACCGCTCAGAAACTAAATGAATCACTTCTGCTAGACAAGTAGGATTGGAGTTTATTATGAAGGCCATGCAGTGTCTGAAGAACTGTCTTCCTTGTAATGTAAGTTCATTAACTCTGATTTGGAAGGTTGAGAAAAAAGAACCCCTTCATGACTTGTTAATCACTAAATAAGAGAAATGAACAGTTAGCAAAGTCCTAGGAGTCTTTACCTGGGTTTTTATTTCATTTATCATGAGTATAAGACTTTTAAGCAGCTTCGTCTGTCCCAGCTTCTCTTCCTCCCTCTTTGGTGTTACATAGACTGTCTGCGTGGGCTGAATGGGGTTGGTTAGTTCCACTGTTCTGCCATGGAAGGGGATTTTATTACAGGGGTTATTTAGCCAATGTCTGTTGCCTTTGCTTTGTTTATAGATGGAACAGACATGACTCCCTTGCCTTGAGCTAGGTCTTTGATTGCAAAGCTGACTTTTGCACATTAGCTCATGAATATATGAGCCAGGTATTTTGCATCTGAGAGGAGCAATGCCATCTCTTTCAGAAGCTTGTTAATTATTTTTATCTCAGAGGAAGACTGTTCTTTCCATTGGGGCACTAAAAGGTTTTCTCTTTAGATGATGGGCTGTAGGGCTGGATCTGCCACACTGGGATGCCAGGTGTGATTCAGATGGTCTTAATTAAAACATTTCTTTACACAGCACCCTATGGAGGTTAAAAGAATGGGGCTAGAAGTTAGACCTGGATCCGAGTCCCTTCTTGGCCACTCACTGTATTATCTGGGGAGATTGCTTTCCTCTTTTCTATGGAAAGTGTAAGCATGAAATCAGCGCATGCACTCTTGTTTCTGCCTTGTTTGCCCGCTCCCTTCCATTCATTCCATAGTGACTGTCTAATCCTCCTCAGGGTATATTTGAACAAACAAACTCCACATTCTGTTTTCTTCATGGGAAATTTGCTTAAGCACAGACAGGTATGATTCCACTGTCTTCCGCTGCCACTGCTGCAAACATCACTTATTAGTGCTTTTTGACGGTAACACCCTCATTTAAAACCACACTACAATTGGGTTTTAGAAGCTGTGATGTATAAGGTTAGCTGTTTCTTTGTTTACTTCATGTGTTTTCCCTACTTGGGGCTCACAGAGTTGTTGAATCTGTTGGTTGGTACCTTAAGTGAGCTTTGGGAGATCTTCTTTCTCATTCCAGCTGTCTGTCCTTCCTCCTCCTAAACTCCTGGCCATGGGCTGCTAGAGTTTTAAAGAAACCTCCCAAGTCGTCTGCATTTGAAATGTTCTTCACCATGCTCTTTTCTTCTTCATATGCCACACTGATGTATCTTTTAATAGACCAACATGTTGTGTGTGTGTGTGTGTGTGTATCTGTGTATGACTATGTGTGTGTGTGTACAATCTGATATTTAAATGTTGAATTATTCACTTTTTATTTCAAGAATTTCCATTGGATCCTTTGGTTGCAGTTTGATGTGACACTTTTTATCTTTTCTTTTCTTTTCTACAAGGTCTTATGTAGCTTACAGTAGCATCAAAGTCTCTCTCACCTCCCAAGTGTCAGGAAAAAATTGTTGTGCTCCGCCATGCCCAGCTTTCTAGTTTCTTGAAAATATTGACGTTACTTTGAAATCTTTATATAGATATTTGATAACACAATATTCTTTTCTTTTCCTTCTCTCCCATCTCTTGATAAGCCCAGTAATTTTTTTTTCAGTGTTAAGTGTGGAAAGCATCACAGGAACTCTGGAGGTGATTGCCTTCTAGCAAGGACTATTCGTTTGCAGAAGGGTTACCACGGGACGGTTATCAGTAAGGGGGAATCCAGCACCCTCAGTTCCTAAGAAGGGTTATCACGGAAGGGTTATCAGTATGGGGGTGGGGCTCCAGCACCCTCAGTTCCTGAGAAGGGTTATCAGTATAGGGGGGTCCAGCACCCTCGGTTCCTAAGAAGGGTTATCATGGAAGGGTTATCAGTATGGGGGGCTCAGCACCCTCAGTTCCTAAGAAGGGTTATCAGTGTAGGGGGGGTCCAGCACCCTCGGTTCCTAAGAAGGGTTATCATGGAAGGGTTATCAGTATGGGGGGGCTCCAGCACCCTCAGTTCCTGAGAAGGGTTATCATGGAAGGGTTATGAGTATGGGGGGGCTCCAGCACCCTCAATTCCTAAGAAGCAAATGGAAACACTGCTCATTGTGTTTAATCAGACAAACGGATCAGAGCTACCTAGATCAGGTGACTACTGCTGAACAAATGCTCTCTTTGCCTTGTTTCTATGTTCCCCCATGCCCCAGGGGTCTGGCACTGATGACTTTACCAGCTGACCTCTGTGAAAAAGTCTTTATTAATTGACAATCAATTAATCGTCAATATTCATTAATTAATTTCTTATCAACAGTAATTGTTAATATCAATTAATTATTGATAAACAATTGCTTAATCAGAATGTTTATTAATTATTATTAATCAATTAATTAGTAGCAACTGAATTCTTAATTAATTAAATACTTATTAAAATTTACACAGGGTTTCTTTGTGTAGTCTTGACTTCTCCGGGAACTCACTTTGTGGACCAGGCTAGTCTCAGACTCACAGATCTGCCTGCCTCTGTCTACCTAGTGCTGGGATTAAAGGTGTGCACCACCACTGCCCAGCATAAAATCTTTAAGATTTTAGTGTGCCCAAGCCTGCCTTTAACAACACATACTTGCGATTTTAGCAGGTAATGTCATGGCAGATTCCCAGTACCTTGATCTGAGTGGAAGCTGGGTTTCTAGAAAGGGAGAATGGTATTCAGGTTTTCCCTGAAGCCCAGGGTGGGACTTTAGAATTCTAATGAGAACCTTGGAGCCCCTTATTTTGCCACTGTGTAGGAGCCCTGTGTTTGCCTCCCCTTAGCCAAAAGGCTGCTCTCTTGCTTCTCAGGACTTTGTTTTCTGCTTGGGTTTTGAGACTTTCAGCTGCTGGAGGGGAGACTCAGAAGCCAGATGTAAATGTTCCCCTTTCCCCACCTCAAGCATGATCCTTCAAGTCTGAGCACTTGGGTTCTGCTTTTGCCCTGAAGCCCCTGACTTCGGAATAGACAGGTCTGCTGCTTCTGTTGCTATCCCATGGGAGGGATGGACTCCCAGCCAGGCCTTCCCAGCCACTTCCTGCTCAACTTCACACCTCTTAGCTGCTTCCAAATCAGCAGAAGCCTTGATTAATTAATACACATTACTGGGCTTTCTTTATATGCAGGCCATTTTCTATCCTATCTAGGATTATTGGTCAATATTCACCTTATTATTATTAATGTTTTGATCAATGTGCCTCACTGAGCCTGGAGTTTCCTACTGTGGCTAGACTGCTGGCCAGCCAGCTCCAGGGGTCCTCCCATAACTGCCTCCTCGGCGTTTGGGTTACAGGCATGCACCAATATGGCTCTGGACATTGAACTCAGGACCATGCTTGCATGGAAAATGTTTGACCAGCGCAGACCCCGCTGCTGTGGTTTCTAATGTGCTCTGGCGACCGCACTTCCTTGGATCTACTGCTCCTTTCTTCCTTTGAATCTGTCACCCACCAAGTCCCACTGTATTCTTGTAGATAATCCTCAGGTTTACACTTGAAAACCACAACATAAACCATGTCCATTGACTCTTCTCAGAATAAGAGGACCAGTTTGTGTTTGGGCAAGAACATGATTGTGTAATATTCTTGGAGTCAAATGTCTTGGCATTTTGGAAACAAATCTGTTGTGAATCTGCTTGGTGACTTTGGAGAATGCATTCTCTACCACACCATCTATGAAAGCCTTATATTTGTACAAGATCGCCTCTCCAATTCCTTCACCTTAACATCTAGTGATTTCTATTTGGGCCCACTGGGAATTGAACCCATATACTTGTCACTTGAAGCCATGCTCTTAGAAATCACACACACTGATGTTCTACCTAGACTGTGTTCCTGGGTGTTTAAGAGAAAGTCAAGGGCCTACTACCAAGCCTGATGACCTGAGTTCAATCCCTGGGACCCACACAATAGGAGGAGAGAAGCAACTCTTACAAGCTGGCCTCTGGCCTCTGCACATGCATACTATGCCAATGCACAACAATATACACAGACAATGGTAAAGAAACAATGAAGAATTTAAAAAGCTATCTGTGCAGTTTCCTATCTATCTGAAGTGAGGTGTTCCCTAGGAGGAGCACTCCTCCCTCAGACAGCACTGCACTTGTTACTGAGGAGGAGCACTCCTCCCTCAGACAGCACTGCATTTGTTACTGAGGAGGAGCACTCCTCTCTCAGACAGCACTGCATTTGTTACTGAGGAGGAGCACTCCTCCCTCAGACAGCACTGCACTTGTTACCGAGGAGGAGCACTCCTCCCTCAGACAACACTGAAGATGTTCCCGAGGAGGAGCACTCCTCCCTCAGACAGCACTGCATTTGTTACTGAGGGGGAGCACTCCTCCCTCAGACAGCACTACACTTGTTACTGAGGAGGAGCACTCCTCCCTCAGACAGCACTGCATTTGTTACTGAGGAGGAGCACTTCTCCCTCAGACAGCACTGCACTTGTTACTGAGGAGGAGCACTCCTCCCTCAGACAACACTGAAGATGTTCCCGAGGAGGAGCACTCCTCCCTCAGACAGCACTGCATTTGTTACTGAGGAGGAGCACTCCTCTCTCAGATAGCACTGCAGGGAGGACTCAGCTGGAAAGGTGGCTCCTGTGAGTGCCAGTCATCCTACTTGTCTTGACAGCTTCTTTGTTAAACCTGAAAATTTTGTGATCTAAGCACTTTGGAAAGACACTGAAATTTTATTTGGTAATATCTATTTTAATGTTTTAGATTAACCAAGTGCATTTATTTATGATTAACTTAAACATATTCATTCAAACACAAACATAAATATATGCAATTGTATAGCAGATTTAGTGTTGTAGAAATGTTAGTTCCTGAATATCTCTTTCCCCACAACAACCTATGTATGCTATGTTGACTGTCCAAATCCTGTTCCCGGTGGTGTAAAAGTGAACTCAATATGCCCTCCAAAGCTCAGCTGTG
>PVIU01016316.1:15826-45503 GCA_004026605.1 Ondatra zibethicus
TACTTGCTGAACACATTCCAGTTGTTTCCCATTGGTCTCAGGACCAGTGGCTCCATGGTCTCTCTTGCCTGCATGGATCTTTTCTTCCACTATTGTAGACCCAGTGACTCTCAATATCTTGGTTTCTGATATTTTAAATCTGAGCTCAAGATACCATCAAAAGTTTGATTGTGATACACATTTGTAAATTATTAGCAATTTAGACTTCAGATTTTCTAAACTGACTGCTGTCTGTAGCCTCTTCTGTGGAACAGACTCATGTTTGTATCTTTTACCTGGAGCATCCTTCCCTCTTACTGTTGCCTAGAGAACAACTCCTTGGCCTTTAGTTCTCAAGTCAACCTGACTTCCTACCCCTGGTACAGGAAGACTCACTGCATAGTTCTTCTCTGCGTGTGTCTCTGCTTTGTTGTACTTGCGCACACTCCTGAGAGCTGTTGATTTCTGTCTGCTTATATGCAAGGGAAAAACAAGAACAGAAATTTTATATATTCTTACTCATCATTGCTAGTGCTTCAGAGGACCACATGGATCCTGGATCATAATAGGTGCATAACAAATCTGTTCGTAATGAATTATGGAAACAGTGTAAATTTATTATTTTACTTGTGTGAATGGTTTTCATATTGTTCCATTAAAAAATCACTTTGCATGGGCACACAGTATAGGACATTTTTCTTTGTTTCAGCACCAGACATTATCTGTCTCATAAATAGTTATTTTGCCTAAAGACATTAGAATTAATAATAAATCACTTATCTTCTTTGGTTGTTAAGCAGAGTAGGGTGATATTTAGCATTGACTTCTAGCTAGTTATAGTCATTAACAAAATCTGTTTATTAGGCAAATATTTAATGATCATTTTTGGTATAGGAAAGACCTAGAGTAGAGAGATTGGAAGAGCCGGGGCAGTGGAGACTGCTGTGAAAAGGGTTTTCCAGTCATAGTGGGGACCTTACATACGTGTACTCACTCACAGTATCTGTGACTGAATGTACAAGACATATACAAGATCAGGCCAGCCCAAACTCCAGTGTGGATGTGGGCAGGACTCATGCGGTCCCAACCCAGCGGAGGAGCTATTGGCAACTGGCTGCTGGCCATGTTCCAATCCCATACTCCTACACATTCTGGCAGCACCACGTGGACTCAGTGGGTTTAAGAAAGCACATGAATTTGAGAGGGAAAAGTTGGTAGGGGCACAGGAGGAGTTGGAAGGGAAGAGAGTGGGGTGAATTTGATCAAAACACATTGAGGCATTGCAGAGAAAAGCACAAAGTTTTCAGTGGAAATGAGACTGGTGAGTAGAAGAGACTAAGATCAGCTCAATGTGGACAGCATAGAGAGGGTAGGAATTGAGAGGGAGAGGGAACTTGTGGGGCCAGTAGGGCCAGATATGTGGGATCTATTGCAGTTTGATGTGGAAAATGACTTTTTCTAGTGAACAGTAGAAATTCATGGACGATTTGGAGAAATGGGTCATTTTTGAACTTTTAAAAGGATGAAGGGAATCTGGAGAGATTAATTGTCTTATAAGCAGAATCCTGGATTTGATTCCCAGAACCTGTAGTAGTGTATACTTGCAAGCCCAGGGCTGGGGAGGGGAGTCAGACAGGTGTCTGGAGTTCACTGGCCATGCAGGGTAGCCCACTTGGTGAGTTCCAGATCACCTAGAGACCCTGTCTCAAAAGGAAAAAGAGAGAAGTGGAGGGAACCTGAGGTGTAACACCAGAGACAGATTCTCATTTCCATGTGCACATGCAACCATATGCACCTACACACACAAAAAAATATGTGTGCACATGCCCACCCAAGACAATAATTACCATCTACCATCATGTAGAGAGATTAAGCATTTGTATGAATCACTATAATATTTTATAGACCCTACTGTTACCCCTGCAATTCTGTTGTGCAAGTGATTGACAAAGAGTGTGCTTTGAAAGACATGAGAGGCAGAGGAAGGGGTCAGCAAGATTGTCTCCCACTGAAGCCTTCACCTTGACCTCCAAGGTCCTTTGGAGGATGTCTTGCATGAATTAACGTGGCAAGGGGACTCATAAGAGTCGTTGTCAACAATTAACAGCCAACAATATTGCAGCTATGGTCACACAGGCTTGTTCAAGATCAAACTTGAGCTGATTTTGTCAAACACAGGTACTTAATTTCCCTTCCCTTAAGCTGGAAAATATTTGCGTGCTGAGCATTTCTTTATTTCAGCATAAGTCATGTAACTGAAACAAATCCTAGGAGGCTGTGCAGCTGGACCTCCTAGAGACAACAGCTAGTATGGGTTTTTGTTTTGTTTTGGTAAATCTTTCTCTTTCTGTAAATCAAATCATAGCATGGCACACTGGTTGCTCTGAATCTTTCTCTACTTGCCTAATGATGCCATGATGGAATTTGCAGATCATTCTATACCCAAACAGGGCTTGTATTATTGCTTTCAGTGGCTGCAGAGGATTGCACTGCACATTTGAACCACTGTCTATTCACCTGGATTTTCTTCTTTTATTTTTCTTTGTATGGAGCTCAATGCACAAATATGTGAGCTAACTTAAATGCTTTCAGCAAGGTAGAATCTGACAGGTGAAACTAACACATAGGCCCAGGTCTTTTGAAGAGTTCTCCTGAAAAGCCAGTCCTTGCACCTTGAACTATTCTCTATCAGAAGGAGCTATGTATTTCATCTAAGACATCATGAAACCCAATCAGTGACGGGTATTCAGCTAGTTCATTGAAGCTGGAGGGCTTATCTGAAACTTTGTTCGTTTTATCTGAATGTGGCAAAATGCGCAAGCCAGTTTCACAATGATTTCAGGGCATTTCACAGGCTATGAAAGGAGTCATTATGGCTGTGTTAAGAGCTCTCCAAAGTATGTTCCAGACTCTATTGATTTAATGTAAAGCCTAATAATAGTCTATGGCTTTAAAACACACAAGTCTGAACTGATTTGAGCTTTCAGGCGATATATTAGTAAATGTACCTACACCTTTATTTTTGGAGATTTTAAAAGATTTTTTTAAGCCACGATTTAATGGAACCAGAGAGCTGGAAGTGTTCTGGCTTGGTTATGTTTTGAAGCTAGCAGCTGACATGATAAAGAATGGCTTCAGGAGGCAGGTTTCTGGCTTTTCACCCTTGGCAACCTGCGTAGCTACAGAGAACACAGTACACACAGCTGGCACAGTGTGGGATGCTGGAGTCTCCCCAGGCAAAGCCTCCCTCTGCCCCCTTTAAAGCCCTCGCCAGAGAACAGGTGTTCCATGGCAGGTTCTAAGACAAAAATGATTGCTACAGAATTGAATGCAACCATGTGATTCCTGCTTGATTGTAGTATGCCATGTGGGCAGAGCATAGATGTCTGGTTTCAGTCTGCTAAGGCTGTGTTAGCAAGGCAGCTAACACCTAGCATTAGAAAGTATCTGTTGATGACTGAAGTGAAAGATGATATTTTGTGCCATGCAGAGTCTACTGTAAAATGAAGGCAGTGCTGAAAATTCTAGAATAAACCCTTTAATACCCGAGGTAAGGCTTTTGGTACAAAGCAATAGAAAAGACCAAGGTTGGCTTCTTTTCATTCTGTCTCTGGAAGAAGTAGAGCTGATGGGTGAATGTCAGTCATGGCTAACACTGCTCAGTGAAGGTGTTGAATGAGATGGTCATTGGTAACAAACTAGAATCCTAAGCTGTCATTGTCTCCCATTGATGGGCTTTGCCATAGATGGGTCATTTCTTCTTCATTTATGTCATTGATGTGAATTGTGATAACAGTAACTCAAAATGGTCTGAGGCAACGAAGATTTTATCTGTACAATTAAAGTTAAGTTATTGTCAGCTTAAAATCTTATTAAAACTAATACAATTTTTGTAACCCTAATGGTAGCCAAGAAGCAAAATCTATGTGATATATTTTAAAAGTTAAAAGTAAGGAATCAAGAAGTGCTATAAGAGAAAAAAACACCCAACCACTCAGAAAGACAGCAAAAGAAGGAAGGAAGGAAGGAAGGAAGGAAGGAAGGAAGGAAGGAAGGAAGGAGGGAGAGAGGGAGGAATAAGAGAGATAGGGAAGGAGAGAAGGAGGGAAGGAAGGGAGGAAGGGAGGGAAGGAAGGAAGGAAGGAAAGAATAGAGGGTTAAAGTGACAGGAAAACAACTAATAAAATAACAAATTGAAGTCTCTAATGAATAAAATTATCCAATTAAAACTCATGGACAATTCATTAAACACCAATACTCACCTTCTACTGCCCGTAAAAGACTTGCTTCACCTGTGCAGACATCCTGAAAAAAGTTAAGGGATAGTAAAAAGGTTTTTTTTTTAAAAAAGGCAGGCATTACTATACTTTAAGTCAACACTATTAAAAGAGAGAATGCTAACAGGTGATGACAATGGAATCGATTCAGCAAGAAAATATATACACAGCTAGTCCTGGAGCACCTGCATATAGCATCAGGCATCATTTGAGAGATAAAAAGGAGAATTACGACAAATTACAGGAAATATCAAGTGTCTTAAGACATCAGATCCAAAGGGAGGCCAGACAGTAAGGTTGTTTAATTCACCAACAGGGAATCTCTACACCTCACTTCTACATATGGATTAATATTCCACAGAGAGAATTAGAAGAAACAAGGCACTGGATTTAAACTGTGCTTGATAGCAACTGACCCAACAAAGACAGAGAATGTCTGCCCAGGAGCTGGAGAGCGCTTTCTTCCCAACCACATGGATGGATAGAGCATATGTTGCAGCACAAAACAAGTGTGTGTGTGTGTGTGTGTGTGTGTGTGTGTGTGTGTGTGCATCAGCCCTGTCTCCATGTTGTTTGGACCTGTTCTCTTGTCCCCAGACGCTGGCTGCCCTTGAAGCTTCCAGACATCGTGCGGCTTTTGTCTCCCGGCGCCCATGGTAGCACTGAGGTTGCACACATGTGCACTGGGGTTATATATACATGTACTACTGTGTCTGGCTCTTTTACATGAGTTCTGGGGATCTGAACACCAGTCCTTACTCTTGGGAGGCAAGAACTTTATTCATGGAGCCATTTTGCAACCAAGTCTAATAAATTAAAAAGAAAAACCTAAAATGATATAAGCAACCTTTTCTAAACATAGTGATATAAAACTAGATGATGTAAAAAGAAGAACTTTGGAAAACACAAAAATTAATGGAAATTAAACCACATGCTCTTGAATAATCAATTAATAGATAAAAAATTGAAAGAGAAATTTAAATGTTTCCTGAGGGAAACAAAAGCAGAAACCCACATATGAAAACCTATGGGGCATAGCTATAAAAGTTTATAGCAATGACTGTACATAAAAGCAGAGCAACAATAAATGAGCTTAGATATGCACACACATGCATGTGATATATATGTATATGTATATGTATATGTATATGTATATGTATATGTATATGTATATATATAAAATGTATAATGACTATGTGAGTACAACAATAGTAATTATAGAATGAGAAGTCATGAACTTGAGAGCAAGTGTGTAGCGGAAACATAGGAGTTGGGGAGAGGAAATGATGCAAATATATGAAATTTTGAAAAAAAATAAATAAAAATTGTTTAACCTAAGAGAACTAGAAAACCCACAACTAAGGTTATAACTAGTTGTAAAAAAACAAATGATGAATCACAGCAAAAACAAAAAGATTAAAAGTAGAAATCTCCAAAAAATGACAAAATAAATGGTGTTTTGAAAAGTTAGACAAAATTGGCAAAGCTTTAGTCAATTTAAATAAAAGAAAGCTAAAGTAAAAATGAGAGAGAAAAGTAGAGTTACAGCTTATACTACAGAATGTCAAGTACCTTAAGACATAACTATGAAAATTAGATGTCAACAAAGTTGATAATTTAGAGGAAATAGACAAATCTCTGTATATATATCACCTACCAAGATTAAATATTAAGAAATACAAAATCCTATATACAAATAATGAGTAAGGGTATTAAAATAAAAATGCCCCCAACAAGAAGGTTGTGGGACGCGGTGGCTTCACTGTTGAAGTCCACCGAACATTTAAAGAAAAATTAATATTTTCAGTGTCTCCCAAAAGAATTCAAGAGGAGGGAATACTTCCAAAAGCATTCCATGATGCCAGCATTGACCTTAATACTGAAACCAGATGTATGTATGTAGGGAGAGAGGAGATTGGAAGAGGGAGGGAGAGAGAAAGAGAGGAAGAGAGAGTGAGTGACTTCTGAAAAACAGATGCAGAAACCCTCAATATAATATTAACAGACCAGGTTTAGTATCACATTCCAAAGACCATTCTCCAAGGGAAACCACCCGGTTCAGAGCTGTCCATCCTTGGGGTGATTTGTCAGGCTCCATATATCAGTGATAAACTAACTTCCTCACATGCCCAAGTTACTGTAGTAAAATCTGTGAGACTTCTGAACTAGTGGGTGCAGCCAGAAAATCTGGGCTTGTCCCTTGGCTTTGAGTGGTGTATTAGCAGATGCTGAAAATGTGGGCATGGCCCCCGGCTTTGGATGGTGTGTCTGTAGATGCAGGAATCTAGGCGTGGCCCCTTGTTTTGCATGGTATGTCTGTAGGTGCAGGAATCTGGGTGTGGCCCCTTGTTTGCATGGTGTGTCTGTAGATGCAGGAATCTGGGTGTGGCCCCTTGTTTGCGTGGTGTGTCTGTAGATGCAGGAATCTGGGCATGGCCCCTTGTTTTGGATGGCCTGTCTGTAGATACGGGAATCTGGGCGTGGCTCCTTGTTTTGCGTGGCCTGTCTGCAGGTGTCTTAGTCATAGCTCACGTCTCTCATTTAACCTATTGCGTTGTTTGTTTTTTAGTCTTCTCAGATTTTTTTCTAGTTCCTACCATGGTAAACCTGGTATATAAGAATATCCACGAGTCCAGAACAATTGTGCATTGATGGGGAACCTTGTTAGCCCATCATCTTTAAGAGGTGGGTCTTAGTTGAGGAGTGGTTTCACTGGGACCCAGGGTAAAAAGTGTGCACCCCAGTTTCCCTGTCTGTAAAATAGACCAATGACATAGATACTGAATTTTATTTTTCGAGACAGGGTTTCTCAGTAGCTATGGAGATGGTCCTGAAACTCACTTTGTAGATCAAGTTGGCCTCAAGCTCAGAGATTCTCCTTCTTCTGCCTCCCAAGTGCTGGGATTAAAGGTGTGCACCACCATTGCCCAGCGACATAGATACTCTTATAAAGGGCCGTAATGAAAATGGATACTTTCCCAGTGTTTAGAATTGTGATTGTCAAATGATAACTTGTAGTGATTGTTTTAACTGTGTGTATAAAAGGGTGAGTTTGCCATCCTTTGGTCCCGAGCAGCAGCCCTGGGACCTTCCTTGACATCCTCTCATGGTTGTCTGTACATAAATGGCACAAGAGTCTGGGTTGAGAGGTTCAGAAATGTCTCAAGAAGCACTAGTTCATATAAAGTAGTTCAGATGCCCTCAAAGGCCAGGGTACAGGTGGCCACCTTCCTGCTGGATGGCTGAGCAACGTGCAGGTAGTCTTTGCTTGGAGGCCCTTGTGATGATGATGATAGCCAGTCATAAGGTCTCATTGTCTACTTAAAGTCTAGAAGTGGGTGGCTGGGCTGTCCCTCATGACGGATTTGTTTTCTTGTGGCTCCCCACCAGACCACGGCCTACATCTCAAATCTCAGGTGCTGTCCACCCCTTAAGACCACTCTGCTTCTCTCAACATGAATGTCGGGAAAGATTGCTCCCAGGAGCATACACTCTTTCCTTTCCGGCTAGCTATTGTCACATAAACTCATCAGCCATCTGTCCCCCTAAGCTAACTTCTGGTGATCAGCAAGAGTTATTTTGGAAGCTGAAAGAACTGACTATTGACTATTTCTTTCCAATCTCACCACAACAATCACAATTTCTTTTGAATGCCTCTGATTATCTAGAAGAAGGGTCATACATAATGGGATAGAAAAAAGATTAATATTTTAGAATATTATCTCACCATAACTGAATACATCATAATTTACTTAATTACTACACATTTAGATTATTTGCCATTTTTAGCCATTAAAATGACATTGTAATAACACTGATTAAAAAGTCCTTTATATTTTTGATGATTTAGGATGAATTACTAGAATGAAAATCCTGGATCAAATAATACAAAATGCATTTTAAAGATCCCCTTTATCTTGTATAAACTCAAACTATGAAGCAACATTTTTCCCTTCATTAAAGAGCTAGTCCTCAAAGACTTAACATTTAGAGATTTAGTCTTTTAGAACCATGTCTCTACCACTGTTTGCTGTCACAGGAGAAAATGCAGGTTGGATTTGTGTTTACCGTGTTGCCGTGGCATGACTACAGTGTGTAGCAAGCACGACCACTTCCTCTGTCTTCGCAGTACTGTAGAGTAGTGTAGCTGGAGATGATGTCTCCTGTCACTTTAGCCAGTGGCTGCTGAATGCCAGGCTCTCCTTTGGAGGCCCACACCAACAGCACAATAGCCTGCATCAAGGATGAGAATATCCTTTGCCCACGCTGAGGACGCCTTATTCAGACTCTTCTTCTCAGCAACATGTCTTATATTTGTGTCTGGTCATGAGGTGAATATTATTGACAACCACAAATTAGTGATTTAGTAATTAATTGTTAGTTATTCATATCTTAATACTTTGTTTTCTGAATTTTACAATTAATTGAAGAAAGTAACATCCAGAATATAATAAAAGTTTGTTTCGAAGGAAATGTACATGCACACACCAACTTTCCTCACGTATACACAAGGTTTATGCTGTCAGCAGCAAATGCATGCTTTTCTCTTTCCATTAATATTTATCCTACACAATGATTTTTAAAAAGCTTCCTTTTAATTGTTTCCTTTAAAAAATAAAGAGAATTAAATTAGACATTAATTGCCCTTTTTTCATTAGGTATAAATTTCACTGCTTACCAGGGAGTAGAAAATTAAAAGTATGAATAGTATCAAATCCTTTGTGTGTGTGTGTGTGTGTGTGTGTGTGTGGTGGGGTGTATGCCTGTGTGTACTTGTGTATGTGCATGGTGTGCTTGCCATATGTGGATATCAGAGGCTGATTCGGCTGTTTTCTTCTATTGCTCTCCCTCTTATATTTTGAGCTAGCATCTCTCACTGAACCTGGACCTTGCCATTTAGGCCAGGCTGCTTGGCTGGGTCGCCCCTGGACTGTCTGTGTCCACCTCTCCCCTGCACTTGGGCTACAGAGTGGATGGTCACATTTGGTTTTTCACTTGAGTGCTGGGGATCCAAACCCAAGTCTTCATGCTTTTTCAGCAACAACTATGCCTGCTGAACCATCTCTGCAACCTAGATTCTTATAAATGCTGCAATAAATGTCTGTAAGATGTACAAGCTTTAGACTAAAAGACCCCTTGCAGTTGGAATATGAGCAGTTTAAGGCTCTACACTAAAGAAAACAATTTTAGTTTTACTGGATCTTTAAAAAGACTAGATTAATGGAAGTGTCACAGTCCGTGGTTCGAGGACAATATGATGGGTTGCCAGGAGGGGATGAAGGCTACTGGGGTATGGTATGTAGTGGTGATATGAGTTTTTAGGTTCACCAATGGCCAACTTTGAATGTGCCTGGTCTTTAAAAAGAAATGAACAGAAGACTGAACTACATGGGACATCAAAATCATGGTGATGCTACACTTCATATTATTTTCAAAGCAGGCAATAGTACACCAAATATGCACTATAAACTGACATGTTTTGCACGGGGAGGGGTGTGGTGTCTACTCTAACTTGATAATTCAAACAAAAGAGAATTCTATGAGACTGTTTGTCAATCTACCACAGACAGCAGAACTTCTTATGAGCTGAGCCTCTATTCACCCATATCTCTATGTTAAAGCCCTCTATGAAGAATAAAACATACTTTCTAAGAATAAATGAATGCTGTTGACTAATGTCTCACTCTTATGATGAACATATCTGCCATAGAGTGGTATGGGATCCAGGTGACAGCCACTTGGTCCTCACTACCAAAGTGCTACTCGCCAGTTGTGTTCACCACTGACTTGAATTTTTCTTTCTTTTCCCATGTTCCTCTTGCCTTCTGTGCCCTCAGGTAGAATGCTTTTCCCAAGTTAGAGAACTTAATACCAAAATTACTGAAAATTTTTTCTCTGGAAGTAGAAAAGCTCAACATTTTATTTAAATATGGAGCCATCATCAACTGTGTTGCCATGGAGACCCTTCCTCCCATGTGCTCAGCAACATGTCTGCTGCCAATTATCCAGAAATAACTTCTCTATTTCTATGGAGTTCTCTGTGTCACCTACTGCTGCTTCTGCATTCTGTTTGAGCTTGGGTGAAAAGAGGAGGGCTTTTTATTTCTATCTCTTGTAGGCTGGAAAGGAAAATTTCAACATGTCCAAGCTGAAAAGGATCTCTTACTGTGTCACTTCCTGTGTAACATTATTAAATATCCCCATTAGCTATATCAGACAAAGGTGATTTAAAAAAAATCTCCATAAAGGGTGATAGAATAGACTAACACCTTGATGACCATGGTGGGAAAGGTGATTATCTGTGTTTTGTATCAATTTAAAGTTTTACATTATTGGCTTTGTGACCTTTTTTTCCACAGTAGTTTGTTGAGCCACATTATGTCCCCACCAGGCTGCCATTCAGACAAACTAAGGAGTAGTGAGGCTCTTAAGATGGGATTTGCTTGTGTCCTTGTTTCAGTTTGGCTGATCCATGGTTGGGAAGCACAGGGTCATATGGGCATGCTTTTAAACACTTGCTGTATGAGCACTGAGCTACATCTACGGGTGGCTTGTCCCTGTGGGCCCAAAGCCCAGGAAATATGGACTCAGTCTGCATGCTGCTGTGTGATGAGAGCTCATAATGAGGCCTCTGCATAGGCCCAGCCATGTGACATTGTGTGAACAATTCCATTTCTAGGGAGGTTCTCGTGTATGTACATGCGTGTGTGAGGGGGGGGGGTCAGAAGACAATTTGTGGGAGTTGGTTATCTTTTTCTACTATATGGGGCCTGGAAATCAAGTTCAAGAACTGAAATCATTAGGTTTGGTGGCAAATACTCTCACCCACTGAGATATCACACTAGGGCCACAGTGCTCTGAAATGCTAAATTTCCTGTCTGTGCTAGCAGCAGGGATGGAATAACTAGGAAAGACCTTTGACTCTTTTGTCCAACCCACTGGCCAGTGCACAGTCAGAGATAAGGGCTTGTCTAGCCTTTTCTTCCATGTTTGCTACTTCCTAGAAACTTTAGAGAGAATGTAATGCAGAAGACTAGGGTACCACCAAGGAGCATATTCCAAAGTACCCCGAGCTGAATCTGAGATAAAGATGATGGGTAGCAAGGGAGGACAATGAGGATGCCACACTGAACTTTCTGGGTCAGTTTCTTAATCTGCAGAAATCAGATTGCAAATCTTTCACATCATATAAGAGTTTCCTCAGACTAGACTCCTCAAAGAAGCCAAAAGGAAATTGTCTGTCTTTGGTGGGCACTGTGACCGACTGCCCATCTTCCACAGTCTCTGTTAGAATACCAATCATTTTGTTTTTGGGGCATCACAAACATTGTTTTCTCCCCAAAGCTCTGTCCTGAATCTACTGTAAAAGAACAAACTTATGGTTGTAGAGGAGGACTCCGAAGAGCAGTCTCACATTTTAAGTAGTGTTGCAGGGCCAGAGGCAAGGCACTCTGCTAAATGAAATGTCAAGAATCTTGTCTTCTAAAACACAATCACAATAGTACACAAAAATAGATGTGCAGAAGTGTTTGCTGCAGCATCATCTTAATAAAAGTGGTATTTAACTGCCTTAATTGTCTAGTAAAACTTGTCATAAGAAATGACACAAGGGTCATCTGGGTTTAGTGACAAATGCTTGAGATCCTAGCACTTGGGAGGTTGGGATCCAGAGGTTGCAGCCTGGACAGCAGAAACAGTTTGGCAACAGCATAGGCTACATAAGAAGAGCTGTTTGGAAACAAAACAAGGGGAAAAACACACACACACATTCATAAACACACACACACTCATAAACACACACACACACACTCAAACACACACACACTCATAAACACACACACTCATAAATACACACACTCATAAACACACACACACTCATAAACACACACACACTCATAAACACACACACACTCATAAACAAACACACCTAAATGCAGAAGAAAAAGGAGAAAAGCCCAAGTGCTCCCAAGAGGATAGACTGAATGAAGGTGCACTGCATGGTTGAACACTGCCATTGAACTATACAGAGCATGGAATAGAGCTTCAAGGGGTGGCTTCAGAGTAGAGCAAGGTGTTATTAGGGCACAGAAGGACCTGGGAAGCTATGAGCAATCTGTGAGCACTGCTCAGCTGGAGACAGAATTGTTTTACGAGTGCTTCATTAATCAGACTTCCGTTGTTCTGACCGAATACCTGAGAGGGGTAGTTTCAAGGCAGGGATTTCCTTTGTCCATGGCTTCAGTGGTTTTTCTTCCATAGCTTTGGGCTTTGTTAGTTTCAGACCTACAGTGAGGCTGATGTCCCGATGGCGGGAGAGTAGGTGGAATTTCTTCAGATGTGTAGCTATAGCTGGGAATCAGAACGAGTGACAGGGATAGGAAGGTAGAGAGGAGAGAGAGGGAGGAGCAGGTGGAGGTGAGAAGAGGAGAGGGAGAATGAGGTCAGACCATCTCCTCAGACCCACCCAATGTCCCTTCCTCACTCACCTACAACTCAGCAAGGACTCAACTCCTAAACTTCCCAGAACCTCCCCAAATAGTGCCACAAGCTGGGACCAACCAAGATCTAGGGGCCTTCTTCACATTCACATTACAACACTACTGCATATGCTAGTTCAGCTGCAGAAATTATCTTACAGATCCTCATAATCACAGATGACAATTGTGACAATGGCACCCTCCCACGATGCTCTTGGATCATGTGTAGTTATTATTTCCTGAGATAATACTACCTTGCCATCATCCTTCAAGAGACTAGTCGAGGTCATGTGATTCTAGGGCTGCTCTGGTGAGCTTGAACTGTCAACTTGACAGAACCTAGAGCCACCTGGGAATAGAGCCTCAGGGAAGGACTGTCTACATCAGGTTAGCCCATGTCTAGATCAGGTTGGTCTATGGACGTGTCTGTGGGACTTACGTTGATGTGCGTGCGTTCCTTGGGTTTTGGGTCCTGCATCATATAAGAGCGGAGGAAGTGGGTTGAGTAGTAGGGGTGTGTAGAGTTATCTCTCTGTGCTCCTTACTGTGGACTGGACTGGTTGCTCTCGCTGTGAGGGTGAGCTGTAACCTGGAGTTATAAGCTAAATCAACCATTCCCTTTAACTATCTGGTCAGGACATCTGATCACAAAAGCAAGAAATGAGCTGGGGCAAGGGGTGGCTTTAAAAAGTCCCTAGTTCATCTTTTAAGGACATTATAAACTTTATATTTTTTATTAAAAGAAAATTACAGATAACTTTATGTAAAACGAGGTTTAGAGCCATTAATTAATATTGATGGACACTCTAAGTTCAGATGGCAAGTCCTGCAAAGTACCCTATTTCCTTTAACTTCTCAAAGGAGAGGAGAAGAGAAATATGTAAGACAAGGCAGCTCCCAAGGAGTTCCTGACCTGATATGTGTGTCTGGATATTCTGAGGACAATCCAAAGGCCTAGAGAAGTCTTTATAAAAGAGATGTCTCCACAGTGTGGTATGTTTGAGTGACTTGGACAATTATGTGGGTGGAGTGAAGTCATAAAGACTGTCTTTCAACCTTGCAACCTCTGTGAAGATGAGGGGTTCATTTCATTTGCTGTCATATACCTGATATTTACTGTCAGATATTTCATATACTGAATATTCACCCATTACATAAATAGAAAGTTGAAGCCTGCATCAGGATCGATAGCAGCCTGTGGATCCCATCAGCCAGTTGGCCAATAACTGCTCTGCATTTTCTTGGTGTTTAGCTCCCTGGACGTGCTAACAGAGTGAGTCCTTCATCAATGTCCTCAGGATATCGATTATTCCTTGGAACCCTTTGCTGATTGCTGAAGAGAAGACAGAGAGGGGCAAGATCTTGGACAGTAAATAGCTTCCAATATAGTAAATAGTAAATACCCTGTGTGGCCCACTTTCAATAAGCTGCACATTTGCACAGTTCCCTCCACTTATCTCTGTATTCATGTGACCTGAGCTCATTGTGGAGCAATGACAGATAGCTTGAATGATTGCTCCCCTTGTAGCAATCACTGAAGGGACCTGTCACTGGCCTCCCAATGCAGGAGTTGCAACAAAAATTAATGTGCTCTAACCTTGCTGGAGTGTCTCCTCACACAGGGTGCAGTCCTTTGAGGCTTCTGAAGCAGCTTGATGAGTTTAAGGGAGCGGTGCTTATTACTTTCATTAGGATGTGCACAACATGCTCAGGATCTTGTGGGGAGGAAGAACAAAGCAAAGCTGCGGGGCTCCTCTGCGGGGGCCTCTCTTCTCTGAGCACTGACTTGAGGGGTTCAGAGTGTACCAGGGTCTACTTGAGAGAATCAGCTTGGAGTTTCTGGAATTACAATATTTTGCCCTCTTGAATGGAATTCTTGTTTGAGTTTTTGCTGTGTGGTTTTCCTAGATAGAACCTTCCTTGATTTATGTCCAGTAAAACCCATCCTTCCTACCTGCCTGGCCTTTCCATCTTCAAACAGGCCCAGATGTTTGAGCGGTATTAGATTACTTGAATTGTGCATGCTGAAAGGGCAGGGTTCATCTTCAGGGCCACTGTGCCACCTGTCAGGAATTGTTTTCTCCCTCGCTTTGTTTGTTCTGTCACTCAAGTGCTCAATTCCCTCATGTCCCTAGTCCTTCCCGTGTCTAAATGTATCCCCCCCTCCAGGAATGCATAGAGAAATTAGTTAGGTAGCTATTCACTTGGCAGCACTTTAATATTTATCTCAGCTGTCTATTAGTGTGTAGCAATTGCCCGAGCGACTTAAAAACACGCATTTGTTAGCCTGTACTTTCTGTCAGTCGAATCCCGCACTACTCAGGCTTAGGTAAGTCTTCTGCTCAGTGTCTCAGCAAACTAGAATCTACACGCCATCCAAGCTGAAATCCTCTCTGATGCTCGGCATGTTCATCCAAGTTCTCAATAGACTATGGTAGAATCAGTTTACTTTGAGCCTGTGAGTTGTAGATCCCTGCTGCAAGCTAACTGCTAGTTGGGGATCATTCTCAGCTCCCAGGGCCACCCCAAAACCTGTCTCATGTCTTCTACCAAGATGAGTGACAACTTCTTCAGGGCTTGGGACAGGCTCCTATTGCTGCTACTTAACTCTGACATTGTTTAAGGAGTTGTCTAAGTGTAGCTAGGATCATGATCCCACTGATGAACTCAAAGGGCCATTATTTTCAGGACTTCTTACTATGTCTCACGCAATATAGTGTTATCATAAGTGTAAATTCCCATCTTAAAAATCCAACCTCTGTTGAAGGGATGGGGTTTTAACAGGGTTTGTACTATAGGGAGGTAGAAGGCTGGATTATCTCAGAATTGTGCCTACTGAATTGATGTGCTTTGAAATAATCATGTTCTTTGCTATGATAAGAACATTTGCTAAGAAAGCCAGAAAATACTAACTAAATCATTTTAATTTATAATAAGTGTTATACAAACAGATTTGTTTGCAAAAAAATGCTGGACAGGGAGATAATAGATGGGTTAACACTTACATGGAATGACATGAAGGA
Organism: Ondatra zibethicus; assembly: GCA_004026605.1. Classification (NCBI taxonomy): domain Eukaryota; kingdom Metazoa; phylum Chordata; class Mammalia; order Rodentia; family Cricetidae; genus Ondatra; species Ondatra zibethicus. The sequence goes on from PVIU01016316.1 coordinate 31,583, forward strand.
GCAAGAGCAGCAGTCACAGATGCCTGCAGGAGGGCCATTGCCCTGACATTGACCAGCAAGTTCAAAAGCATGGATTTCTGAAGAACAGGAAAGGCAGCTGGTGTGATGAGAACAGAGTGAAGGAAATGAGCTGTGGCTGAGTTTACATGGGAAGTCAAGTCACATAAAGAACGGTTGGGAACCAGAGGTGAACGCGTATTATGATTAGGGCATACACAGCATCTGATTTCAGATTGTTCTGTTTGGAAATTAGATCATAGAAGGTCAGGAAGGGAGACTAAGATGCTAGAGTGGAAACTGCTATGAATTCAGGGAAGAGATGCCAGCGACTGGAGACTGAAAGAAGGGAATGGAGAGGAATTCTACTTAAAGGAGACAGGGCAGACATTGCCACAGAACTAAAGGATGCCTAGCAGAGACTGCTACTCACTTTGCTGAAGGTCACATAGTTGGGGTGCAGCTCAGCAGTAGAACACTTGGCTTGGTATTTGCAAGGCCCTGGGTTTGAAGTCCAGTACCATACCGAAAAATGGAGTCCCAGTTTTAGTTTGAATGTGAACTGTCCCCATTGGGCCCAGTGTTTTAACACTCAGTCCCTAGCTCTGGTGGCACTGTTTGACAAAGTTGTGGAACCTTCAGTAGATGGAGCTTTGGTGACTAAGTGTGTCACTGGAGGTGGTCCTTGAGGCTTTACAACCTAGTCCTGTTTCTGCTTACTCTCTGCTTCTGACTAGAGTCAATGTGACCACCCAACTCTGCTCCTGTGTCTTCACCATCACAGTGTCCTCATGGCTTGTAGTCCCTTAAACTAAAAGCTGAAGCAAACCCTTTATGCCCTAAGTTGCTTCCTTTCTGTTATTTGGCCACAGAGCTGAGAAATTTACTTAATGCAGTCGCTTAATCAAGCATCAAGCACCTACAGGTAGGCTGAGGATGTAGTGATCCTAGCCCCAAATCTACCACGGAAACCAGGCAGTAAACATTATTGAGACTGCTTATAATGTCCTGATAGTCAACATCCTCCACCCTTAACAATTGCAGGGAGAGGTAGTAGGGGTTGCTCAACAAACTGGACACATTGCAGGGAGAGGTAGTAACGGTTACTCAACAAATTCTATACATCTGTATCTTTCTTTCAAACCAGAATAGATGATGCCCAGGGCCAGGGTATAGTAGAGTGGATCTGGGGGAACCAATTAACAGATCACAAGTCTTCAAGGGGCAGGTGAGCTTCCCTGGCAGTTAACAAGGGAAACCCATCGTGGAACTCTGGGCACTCCTATACTTTTCTTGTAAAAAGCAGCACAGTTGCGTAATAAACAGGAAAAAGGCAGAGGGCAATTTATACTAGATTTGGGGTAATTTATGAATTTGATTTTTCTGTCTGTGAGCCATGTTTAAGGGCTAAGATGATGCTTGGAACCATTCAGATTACCATAAGGAGCACTCCTTCACCACCTGCCCTCCGTCCCATGCTGTCCAGAGACAGACGGAAGTACCACGCAGCCACGGAGGAAGTGACTCTTGCTTAGTGATTTGCAAGCTAGAGATGAGCGTCATTTCAAAGAAATGGGTGTAAGCTGTACTAACAGGGGCAGGACCAGCAGAAAGTGAAGGGTCTGAAAATGCTGGAGCTGATCCAACAGATTTAAAGCATTACTTGTGCCACAGGGTGCTTTCTGTGTATTTTGGGTTTGTTTGTTCTTTTGCTGTTATTGTTTCTTCAATGTCAAGGTGAGCTCAAAGAATCTTGGCTTCCAGTGGAAAACAGTGAGATCCATGAGAAGAACACAGAAAGAAAGGGTACAGGAGCCAGAAAAACACTGTGAGGTATGAGTGTCAAGTCAGTAAATCCATGTCGCAGAGTATGCTTCCTACTGATTGTAGAAAATCTGCTAAAGCGGCCACAGGTCAAAAGCATAAGAAGGTGGAAGGGTGCAAGAGCTAACACTTATTGAAGACTGGTTGTGGGTTAGACAGCATGCTGATGGTTTTACATAATCATCTCAGTTGATTTTATAACGTTTGTCTTCTGGGTGATAATATTATGTAAGAGGGCTGAGCCCCCAGAATCTCTCCAATACCGCTTGGTTAATGAGCTTGGATAGGGGCTTTTCTATGACATCTCTGGTTCCCATGGTGTATAAGGAATGAAAAATGATCATGGAAACCATCTGGACTTACGAAGTCAGCCTTGAAGTAACTCGGGTAGTAAAAATATTCAAGGATGAATTCTGCAAGGTGCTAGAGCAGGAATGATAGTAAGCATTCTGGAGAGCCTGTGAAAGCATTCCAGATGTTTTCCACGCTAGTGACAGGAACGAAAGGTGGCTATGTACTCAGTCTCTAAGGTGAGGATTCATCTTTTTCGGTGGTGAATTTCATCATGAGTCTTCACAGGCCTCTCTATTGTAGGATATTTCAGACTAGAGAAATGCTGAATTGTGCTGTTGCTAATAGGAACGCCACAGTAGTGGCAGCTTTGCTGTGTAGTGAAGACCTATTCCTTGAGATGATGACCCCCCCCACTCATGAGGGCAGAGTTGAATGGGTCATTTCCTGAAGCCCCAGCTTCTTACTAGTGGTTTTCCCAAACCCACAGGAAGTTTGTTTCCAGACCCCCAAGGCTATGTGCCACTGTGGCTGGCGCTGGACCCTGTGCACATTATGCTTTCTCCTATGTATACAAGTACCCCCATTTATCCCCCTCCTCTTTGATGCATATGCATGCTCATGCGGGGGGTGTGCATGTGCATTGTGTGTGCAAGTGTGTGCACAGGTGTGCACGTGGAAGCCAGGAGCTGACATGAGGAATCCTTAATCTCCTTTGGTTTTGAGACTCGGTTTCTCACTGAACCCTGATGTCTCTGATGTAGTTAGGTATGCTCCTGTCTCCGAGCCCACATTCCCAAGCCCCAATGCTGGGATTACAGATGTGGGCTGCCATGCTTGCCTCTTTATGGAGGCATGAGGGATCTGAATGCAGGTCCTCATTCTTGCATATCAGGCCTTTTACAGCTGACCCATCTCAGCTCCTTGTCCCACATCACTGCTGTGTGACAAAAAAGCTAGAAAGCTTTTCTAATTTTTTAATGGTGCTTTGAGAATTTTGTGCGATGGATTTGCTCACACCCACTCATCTGCTTCCACTCCTTCTGGATCCATGCCTCTTCCTGTCCACCCAACTCCCTGCTTTGAATTTTTCTCTTCTTTTTCAATTTCACAAGAAGATTTGTTCTAACTACTGATTTTAGAAACCTCAGTATTTATGTTTTTCTTCTTGAGACTATTCGCCCTATCATTTAAAAGGAGTGCTTTATGGTTTTTCTTGGGCATAACTCCTGTGATTTGGAGTCATTATTAAGCAAAAATAAGGGTTAATTGAACACAGTAGCTTGTTACTGATAACTGCAAGCCACTAAAGGGGCAGGTGGTGTCTGCAGCACAGATGCCCTTAATTCAGGCTGACTCATGCTCAGAGGGACAGAGCAGACAAAGTAAGGATTCGTTCATCACTCTGCTCAGAATGACACGTCATTTAAAGATCACAGCTTTGCTTCCCCCATAGAACTTTTTATCTAGTATTTCAAGACAAAATATTAAATAGGTACTGTAGGTAGCTGACACCAGGTGTTCTTAGAGGCATCTGGAAAGATGTCTCAACTGAGAAAATGCTTCTGTCAGACTTCCTTGGTCAATGATTGACATGAAAGAGCACAGCCAGTTGTGGGCAGGTGATCCTGGGGTATTTAAGGAAGCAGGTTGAGCTAGCCATGAGGTGCAAGCCAGGAACCAGAAGTCCTCCATGGCCTCTGCTTCAGTGCCTGCCTGGATTCCTGCATGGACTTCTCTTCCTGATGGACTAAGCTGCAAGGTGAAATAAACCCTTTCCAACCCTGAGCTGCTTTGGTCATTGTGTTTATCATCAATAGATAGCAAACTAGAGAAAACAAAATTCTTGGGTAAGTCAGACTCCCACATTCCCACACTCAGCTTTCCGCATGTGGTTTTGGAGGGATCCAGACATTTAGACCACAGCAGAAGTGACATGGCAGTGGCACAATGCTTGAAGCTGGAAAGTCTGTTCTGATGGTGATGCATCCAGTTGATATTTGTGAACCTCAATTTCTTCCTGCTAATTGGTAATAAAATGAAACATGTCTTTAACACGTTCCTGTACACAGCAAATGAGATGATTTCCAGTAAAGCTATGCTGTAGACTCTTGTTATGTGTGTGATTTTGTGTGGTTTGTTCAGGGCATCTTGGTACCTAATATCATATCTCTATCCCCAGTCAAGAGTACGGAGTCTATTATTTTCAAACAAGTCACATGAGCTCAGTGCCATAAATGGAATACATTGCACAAGGCTTTAGATCAGTCCACCTAAAGTCCACAAGAATGATAAAAAGTAATGAATGAAAAGCCTCCAAGGATATACCAATAGGCAAGTTATGTCAACATGGTTTGGAATCCTGGTGGGTGAGGGGAGATGGGTGGAGAATATTAAGAAAGTTGAAAGTCAGGTGTATATGGGAGGAGGGGGAGATGCTAAAAGGAGGCAAGTTTATTTGTAGAAGGTCAAGGAAAAGCATGTGAGAAGGGACAAGAGGCAGAACTAATTAGGAGCCCCTCGCAAGACAGAAACAGTGTGATCACCTGGTGACGGACTACAGCTTCACCCTGCTGCATGGCCCTTCTTTGCAGGAAAATTTTAATTTAAAGGTTTCTTAGATTAGGACATTTGATTCAAAGAGGTTCTAGCAAAATGTGCACTAAACAAAACCGTGAAGAATGACACCTGTGCTAAGTTCTGTGGCTCTGAGATGAACACCATTGGCAGTCAGTTCCAGATCAGCCAGATGGAGAATGAAGTCTTGGTGAGAATTTGTTACCTAGGGTTTAGGGATCATAAAGGAAACAGTTCTTAAACTCTGAAGTTCATCAACTAATGATTCCTGTAGAGAAGCATAGAGCTTTTTATGAATATTGGTGATCTATATCACTCCTCCCTGAGAGTGCAGACCTCACCGTGGAAGAGGAGGAAGAGCAACAGTGAGCACTGCAGATGATGGACATCAGAAGGATGATGGAGGAAACAGGCGCCTGGACACAGCACAGCCGTTGCACATATGAAACACAACAGTTCTGACATCACGCACAAGACTTTTGCAAGTATGAACCAGTTAAAAATGAAGAGTGTTAGGTGGGCACAAAGGCCCAGCCCTGGATAAGGAGCTGTTAGCAAATGGTAGCTGCTGGGAAAGGGAGAATCAGTTTTCTGTAAGGACGTAATCCCGGTAGATCATCCATGCTCCAGTAGAAGCACACGAAAGTATATGGCAACACAGTTGGGTTTAAAAGAGAAAAGAGGACATGGTTACATGGGTAGGAAAGAAGGAAATCTGAGATGAGATAGGGGAAGGGGTGGATATGATCAAAACACACTGTAGGAAATCTCTAAGATTTTGGGAAACAGAACCCCTTTCTTGGGGGAGAGCCAGTAGGTTTGGGTAAATCAGGAAGGTTTCAAGGTTGCCCAGGATTGGTGCAGGAAGCCTTGAGATGTTCAGATTGTAGTTCAAGAAAGAAGGATCAATGGAGGGTGCCTTGTGTTAAGACAATAAAATGAGAACAGCCCCAGATGTTTCTGGTTCATGTTTTCCCTTTGTAGTGGAGATGGCAAGTCAGTGTATATCAGGACGCCCAAGCCTAGCTGACATACTTCCCCTACTTCACTGGTTCAGAATCAAAGGCACAGGAACTCAAATCATTCCTGTTATCGCAGCCATCTGGATCCACACACTCTACATGAAGCTTCTAACCTAGAAAGCTGTAACTGAAGCATGATAATAAAATAACTTTTCTGCCACGTGCAGAGCAGTCAGAGTAATCCTATGTTCATCTCCAACTATTGCAGAGACCAAGAAGCCACACTCCTGAGCTAAGATGTGACGGCCATGCTGAAAAATGTACCAAGCCATGTGGTTAACATAGGCAAGAATAATGGGCTAATTTAAGATGTAAGAAAGAATTAATTAACAAGAAGCCAGAGCTGAAAAAAAAAAGGCTAGAGAATGGGCTGGATCCAGCCACCAGAGCCATGGTTTTAATCCTAGCCATATCACTTAGCAAATTAAAGACTCATGTGGTCAGAAAAAGAGAGATATACAGTAAAGACAGATTCAAAGTTGAAGAAAACCTCTAAATGGTTTACTGTGTGTTTAAAAATATGTGTAGGCTTGGGGAAAAGAAGACGATAAAGTCCTTAAAAGAAAAAAGAAGAAAGAGTAGTTGGGTGTGGTGGCACACACCTTTAATCCCAACACTTGGGAGGCAGAGGCAGGTGGATCTCTATGAGTTCAAGAACAACGTGGACTACAGAGTGAATTCCAGGACAGCCGAAGATACACAGAGACACCCTGACTCAAAAAGCCAAATATTAAAAATAAAAATAAAAGAAATAGAGGTTAAAATAAAGCCATGTAAAGATGAAAAATATACAGAGAGTCTGAATACTATATGCTATTGTGTTGTCTTTAAATTGTTTGAATACTAAGGAGGGATCAAAAGCTGCTAAAAGACATTTGATTATTTTTTTGTTTTGGAATAATTTTTATTTAAACCATTTGAACCATTGTATATAGAAACATAGTTGGGGACATCTGTATGTGAGTGTAGGTATACATGTGTATACCTCCGGCTCTAAAATTTAAAGACTAGGTTATACAATGTCTTGATCTACAGTTTACTTTGTGGAATGAAGACAGTTTCTTATAGTTTGACAACTTTTTCATATTGGTGGTTGTTTGTTTGGTACAACCATTTACACAGTGCTGCACATTCTACAAAAATACAGCAAGATGCTATCATCAATATTCCCCATCCAAAGAAAAAGCAATAGAGAAGTCTTCTTTCTTTTTTATTGATTTTTATTGAGCTCTAAATTTTTCTCTGCTCCCCTCCCTGCATCTCCCCTTCCTCTTAAGCCCTTCCACAAAGTCTCCATGCTCCCAATTTACTCAGGAGATCTTGTCTTTTTCTACTTCCCATGTAGATTAGATCTATGTAAGTCTCTCTTGGTGTCCTCATTGTTGTCTAAGTTCTCTGGGATTGTGGTTTGTAGGCTGGTTTTCTTTGCTTTATGTTTGAAAACCACCTATGAGTGAGTACATGTGATAATTATCTTTCTGTGTCTGGGTTACCTCACTCAAAATAAGGTTTTCTAGCTCCAACTATTTTCCTGCAAAATTCAAGATGTTATTTTTTTCTACTGTGTAGTACTCCATTGTGTAAATGCATCACATTTTCCTTATCTATTCTTCAGTCGAGGGACATTTAGGTTGTTTCCAGGTAATGGGTATGACAAACAAAACTGCTATGAACATAGTTGAGCACATGTCCTTGTGGTATGATTGAGCATCCTTTGGATATATACCCAAAAGTGGTATTACTGGGTCTTGAGGAAGATTGTTTCCTAATTTTCTGAGAAATCACTATACTGACATCCAAAGGGGTTGTACCAACTTGCATTCCCACCAGCAATGCAGAAGTTTTACCTTTTTCCTCACAATATCTCCAGCATAAGTTGTCATCAGTGTTTTTGATCTTGGCCATTCTTACAGGTGTAAGATGGAATCTCAGAGTTGTTTTGATTTGCATTTCTCTGATGACTAAGGATATTGGACATTTCCTTAAGTGTCTTTCAGCCATTTTAGATTCCTCTGTTGAGAGTTCTCTGTTTAGTCTGTACTCCATTTTTTATTGGATTATGTGTTCTTTTGGTGACCAATTTCTTAAGTTCTTTGTATATTTTGGAGATCAGACTTCTGTCTGATGTGGGGTAAGTGAAGATCTTTTCCCATTCTGTAGGCAAGACATTTGGTTATAAATGCTGCTAGATTAATCTAATATATATATTAGATTATATATATTGAAAATTCTTTGACTTTAAAATTTAAGTCAAAACATATGTTACTTTGGAGAAGAGGTTTTGCTTTTGTTTCCACAGAAAATGAGGGACTTCGGATTCATTTTGCATTAAGAAAAATCAAGGAAGACCCCCCCCTGAGAAATCTCTGATATGAGGAATGGCCCAGATGTCTGAGTTCCACATCCAGAACAGTATCTTGAGACGATCAAGCCTCACAGGATACTCCAATCAGGACTTGATCATAATTCCAAATTTTCTTTAGGGTCCGTAAGATTATCTGTGCCCCCAATCAGCAGGAAGTAGCCTGGAAAACTACACTCACATTCCCAAAAAATGGATTATGAGTGTATGTCTTTTTTTTTTCTTAAAGAATGTTGGTTATAAGTTGTTATGGATAATGGTCAGTAGAAAAGCTAAACAAAGGAGGTTCGATTCAGTCTTCTTGTTTTTTAAAAAAGGAAGTGCTGTGGGACAATGGTCTGTACCCTGTCAATTGTATTTTAAATAAATGCTGATTGGCCAGTAGCCAGGCAGGAAGTAGAGGTGGGGCAATGTGAATTCTGGGAAGAAGGAAGTTTCTGTCTGCAGTCGTCACCCAGACACAGAGAAAGCCAGACACAGAACAAGCAAGATGTAACTGCCTCGCCGAAAATGGTAACAAGCCACATGGCTAACACAGACAAGAATAATGGGCTAAAACAAGTTGTAAGAACTAGTTTAATAAGAAGCCCGAGCTACTAGGCCAACCAGTTTATAATTAATGTAGACCTCTGTGTATTCCTTTGCGACTGAATGACTGTGGGACCGGGCAGGACAGAAACCTTGGTCAACACTGTGCCAGTTTCTGTAGATAGGATGCTAGGGGCTGAGGGACACACATTTGGTGGAAAGCCCATTGGGACATAACAAAGGAAGTTCAATTTGTTTTTGTAAGTAAGTTGAAAAGTTAGTTCATTTAACCAATATACACATGTGAGTTTAAAAAATGGACTAACAAAAGCAAAGCTGAGGACATTGTGAGAGTGAAATTATAGTAATTAAATAAAATTTAAATGCTGGGGAATCATAGGCTTTTCAAGGAAGTCAACAAAGACTGGAGTTAGAAGGCACAATGGAGTAGGATTAATAAAGACAGAGTTCTTCCTCCTAGTTTTTTTAAAAAATTATTATTAATTAATTGATTTTATATCCCATTCCATTCCCTTCCCCCTCCTCCCTTCTGTACCTCGATCCACTCCTTTTCTGTTTCTGATCAGAAAGGGGCAGGCCTCCCATGGTTATCAACAAAGCACGGTATATCAAGTTGCTATAAGTCTAAGCACCTCCCCTTAGCAATACAGTACAAGGAATAGGTTCCCAAGAACCAGCCAAAGCCTTAAGGATAGTTGCTGCTCCCGTTGTTAGGAATCCTACAAGTAGACCAAGCTTCACAACTGTTTAATATATGTAGAGGGCCTAGGTTAGTAACATGCAGGCTCTGTGGTTGTTGGTTCAGACTCTGTGAGTTCCTATGAGCCAGGTAATTTGTTCCTGTGAGTTTTCTTGTGATGTCCTTGATCTCTCTGGCTCCTACAATCCTTCCTCCCTCTCTTCAGCAGGGTTCGCTGAGCTCAGCCTGATGTTTGACTGTGGGTCTCTGCATCTGTTTCCATCAGTTACTGGATGAAGGCTCTCTGATGACATTTGGGGTATCACAGATCTAATCACAAGAGATGGTCAGTGCAAGCTACATATCCACTACTGTTATGAGCCTTAGCTGTGGTCATTCTTGTAGATTTGTAGGAGTTTCCATTGCATCAGGTTTCTACCTGACTCCAAAATGCTCCCCACCCCAGGCCATCTTTCCAGTCATCCCTTCAGAACTCTTTCCTTTCACCCTGAAACTTGATCCCTTAAGTTCCTATCTCTGCCATGCCCCAGTCCACCCAGGAGTTTTGGCTCTATCTTTGGGTCCACAGATGTGAGTATCCATTACCAACCATAAACTGAGCTTCAACATTTCCATCTAGATGCATGGTTACTCTTTGACCTCATCTGCCATTTGGAGATGGAAAAGAAGGCTCACTACTTACTGTTCCTCAAACACCCAATTTACGATATATTTTTATAGTAAAGTCCATGGAGCTCCCCTTTGACTGCCCAATAGACAAGACAGTGTAGGTTTAAAATGACTTCACATCCTAGGGTCACTGTGAAAGTTACTCTTTGCTAAGAGATGTCAATCACTCTATGGGGATAAAAGCCCCACAAAGCTATTAGTAGCACAGGATGACGAGAGATGAGAAGACAGAGCCCAATGCTCAGCACAAATACCTACTTCCAGAACATTGTTCAGATGGCTACATCCTCAGAGAGGGAAGGGATGGGATGTGGGGAGCATAAGAAGGGACTAGTGAAAAATACAGGACTCCCAGTTTCTTTAGGAGGCTGATGAATATTCAAACACTCGCCCAGTCTTTGCATATATACCGATCACCTATATGCAGGACTAGACATACAATGGAAATGCCAAACACAGACATGCTCTCTGTGAATTTATCACATAGACAGAATGCAAAAGGGTCCAGAAAACCCAGGCATTACAAAAGGCAGAAAGAGGACATTTTCTGGAATGCCTATAATTCATTTTAGTTACTCTGCAAAATACTATGGATGTTATTGCTATAACTCTCCCCATTTCAGGGCAAGAGACATGTCTCAGAAAATGAGAAAATTGCCCCCAAGTGGTTTACAAAATATCAAACATCAAAAACAGAATTCAAATCTTGTTTAGCCTAACTCCATTACTAGAGTACTTGGTGTCTGGCTGAATATCACCTATCAATTTCTTACCTTAGTGTGAGCAATGGTTTCCTTTTGAAACTCACTGTAAATACAAGACACTTGAGCGTTCTTGGGACCCAAACACTCATATTCATATTAACTACAACACAATGCAACAAACAGGGTGAATCTGTCACTGAGAGTGATATCAAAATGGTCTTTGAAATAATTAGGTGATGTTTTTGGAAACAGCATTTTGTGGCCCTGGCTGCTGCTCTGGGGTTGACAAATGGCTGTAAAGAGTCTTCAGTACTCATGACCTATTATTGCAGATTTTGAGTTTTTTTTTCCTTGACTGAGAAGTCATGAAACAGTCAACCAAATCATAACTGTTGGCGGGAGCTCCACATTAGGGTGTAGCTGCCATGCTTCACCTGTGCCACCGCATGCTCTTCTCACTAGTCCTCCCAAGCTGTCCCAGCCAGCATCAGGACCATTTGGCTTGTCCTGAGAGGGGACACAGACACAAACCCCATCCCTAACCCAGAAGCTATCCCCCACCTTGCAACCGGTCTGCACTTCCCTGGCCCCACAGTTCATGTCTTCAGATTTCAGCACCTTGTGGAATGAGAGACCATACTCAGATCAGCTTTGGAAAAAACCCAGTGTAGGGGGCCGAGAGAGGTCTGTGGCATGTCAGTTGATTACACGTTCCCAGAGGCGGCAGGGTTGTGTTTTTCTGAGAGGGTTTCTGTGAGCCTGTCTTGCATGTCCAGACTCCATCTAAAGTTAGCCCCAGGAAGAGCCCTGCCGACTGAGCCCTTTACTTTCCAAAGCCCAGGCATGCCTTTCCCCACTGCTGTGGGAAGTCAGTCCTACAAAAGCTAAGCGACTCACTGTGGCTTGCAGAAGACAGAATGTGTCCTCTAACAAGGATGCTGTGCAGAGGAATGAAACCTTGCGTGATACTCAGGCTCAGCCCCACAGACAAGTGACAGGGCCTTACAACCTCAGACCCAGCCACATGAAGTTTAGATTTGCTTTGCATAGTGCCCGGCTGCTTTTGTGTGTTCTGGTGGTTTGAAAGAAAATGGACCCTACAGGGAGTGGCACTATTAGGAGGTGTGGCCTTGTTGGAGTGGGTGTGGTCTTGTTGGAGAAAGTATGCAACTGTGGAGGTGGGCTTTGAGGTCTCATTTATGCTCAAGCTGCACCCAGTGAGACAGACCACTTCCTGTTGCCTGAAAGGCCGGATGTAGGGCTCTCAGCTACTACTCCAGCACCATGTCTGCCTGCATGCTACCATGTTGCACCATGATGATAAAGGAATAAACCTCTGTACTGTAAGCCACCCCAATTAAATGTTTTTCCTTTGTAAGAGTTGCCATGGTCATGGTGTCTCTTCATGGCAATAAAAACCCTAACTAAGACATATATTTTTCTAAAAGACTGTTAAAAACTGAAGCAGATTGGGTGGTCAGTAAGGGAGCCATCTCTGTGAAGTACAAGTGGGTTTTTTTGTGTGTGTTATGTTTTGATTTTATATTCATTCCCTGAAAATAGGTATCACCAAGGGAAAGAAAAATCTGTCCCTTTTCAGGCATTGGATGAGAATTTTAAGAATTCTGCACTTTGGTGTAGAGGAAAAGCAATAGAAGAGGAGGGCAGAGCAGGGCAGCATCTCTGTGGTTTGCTGGTAACATGTCTGTAAACAGCTCAGAGCAGGGAGATGGGTGGATGGATGGACGGAAGGATGGATGGATGGATAGAGAGGTGGGGAGAGCAAGAGGCTGGGTGTATGAATAAACACTAGGATCCAGTCCCCAAGCAATTATTCTGCTTGTATCAGAGCAGTCCTAGCTCCCCTTCATGGCGCTCACACTTCCTCCTGGGTGCTCAGGCACACACTGAGGTGTCTGCTCCACAATTATTAAAGATTTTTTTACCTTTTAACTGACAGCTAGAAGTTGTATGAGTTTATGGTGTACAACATGGTGTCTTGGGTTTTTATGTGGTGGAACCTACATAGTAAATCTGTCACAAAGTCATTGTTTTCTAGGAGGACATTTCAAATCTATTGTCTTAGCAATGGTCATCAACTAGAGTCACTCTCTAGAGCCATACTCATTCTACTTGGGCCTCTCCCTGGGTTTTGGTGACTTTGAGCTCTGTACCCCTTTCTTTAAACCAATGTTAAGACAGAGGAAAATGACTGAAGAGTCACACGTCCACTTTAGTTCCCATGCTTCGTGTGTCTAGGCTGTGCGACCTTGGTATATGATTAAACCAAGTCTATGATCCCTGCTGATGGTGCAATTTAAATAGTTCCAAGTTTCCTAGTAGGTGTCTTTTCTCTGTTGGCTGGGGTGCGTATGAGACCTTCTTGAGACTCAGAATCAGATAACATGCTTGTGCAGTACTTTAGCAACACAAATCCCCACCCCTCTCAAGCTACTCTTTCAGTTGGGTCCTGGGAAATGGGGAGATATAGTGGAGCCCCAGGTGACTTTTATCTTCAGGGAAATTTAGAAAACAAGAGGCTAAACTAATTGGATTTCATGGCTGATATGTTTTGATGTGCTATTTGTCCTAGTTAAAATATTTACATTTTAAAGAGGCCCGGCTGCCGAAACCCAAAGTTTATTAGTGGTGTGAGGAAAACCCAGGGGGAGGGAGTTCTTCAGGGCCTTCCTAGCAAGATGTAACTTGTTTGTTCTCATTAGCAGCTTGGCCATGAGGTGGCAAGTTGCTGACTTATCCTGGACTCAAGACAGAAGAAAACATTTCTTAATTCACAAACTATTGAGAGGGTTTATATAAGTTCGACATGCTTCCTTACCCATGGTAAACACTGAACTTCCTTCCATTGATTCCTGGGAGAAACACACCATTATCTGCTTTCCAGACCTGCCACGATTTGTCTGGGGCAACTTTATTGTAAGACTTGTATTGGAGTAGCTTCTAAGGGACAAAAGCAGAATTCAGTCCATGACCTCACACTAAAACTTTTGTTCCTTTCTCTCTGCCTCATGTCACCTGCCATGGACAAGTTCAAAAGCAGCCAGTTGGGCAGCTCAGCACCCATGACAGGGTCTATCAAAAATCTCTGGGTTCAAGTGGCTGTTGACCTTAATTGAAGAATCCATTTCTGGGAGTAGAATGGCCTTTGGGTGGTGGCTCCTTCCTTTTCTGTCACAGGTTAGCTCAGGGGCTTGTGGAGATGCGG
>PVIU01016317.1:0-37351 GCA_004026605.1 Ondatra zibethicus
TGACAAGCTGCCTGTTCCATCGTGACTCAGTTTACAGTCTGGTAATCATTCACTATGACTGGTTCTGATAATCATCTGTTTAGAAGAATGTGACTGGTCCTGATAATTGCTAGCCTTCCTGCCCAGGACTGTGACCAGTTCTGATAATTGCTAGCCCTCCTGCCCTGTGGGGAGGGGGAGCGGGGAGGAAGAATCTATCCCATTACCCAATTCATCCAGTTCGTTATGAAAAATCGGTTGGGGTCTTTCAGGCAAGAATGCTGTAAATCTTGGGGGCTGCTGGGAAGAGGGTGGGAAGAAGAAGTAGCAAAAAAGCCAGGCCTCTTGAGTTAGGGTCCAGGTGAAAGACCCCTGGAGTGGGGAGACTCACTCAAGTCTAGGGATAACATGAACCCCCAAGAACTCACGAGAGACCATCCTTGCTGCAATCACACAGACTGTCCTTGCTGCAATCACAGGAGGTTTAATGACAGGAGCCAGCAGGGGCCAAAACTCATATCCCCACGCAGGGGTAGCGGAGTTCAACCCTCCAGGAGTAGCTGGAAGAGGGGGTATTTAAGGTAAGAAACAAAACCACAACCCAAAAGTGGTAGGGACGGTGTCATTGGAAAATTCTGAATATATCAGTGATCATTGGAAAATTCTGAAAATACCAGTGATAATCACAAGGGGGTAACTCCCCATTTCTCAAGATTATTCTCAAGAATATAACCTTACTTTATGGTCAGCTAGTTCCTGGAACAGAGTCACTGAACCTAGATTTTTGGTTCTTCTTCCCCTTCTAGGTTTTTGACTCTATTCTTCCTGCTAGGTGGGTCTGGATTTATCCGGGTCTTTCATCTCCCTACTTCTTCTAGTACCTAGTTCTAATCATAGAACTAGATTTCAGTATCTTCTTGACCTTGTAAAGTACTATATTGGTGGTGTAACATCAAAATCTGAACAGGACTTATTCTTTCTCTAATGAAGGCAATTAATTTATTCAATATACATGGACCTATAATCAGTAGCAGAAGCAAAATTAGGAATGGTCCCATAAGGGAAGATATCAGAGTAGTCATCCAAGGAGATCTATTAAGATCTATTAAACCAGCTCTCAAACCATTCCTGATGCGCTTCTCTGTCTCTTTGTCTTTTGTCTAACCTTTCTCTAAGTTTACTCATGGAGTCTTTAATTACTCCTGAATGGTCCACATAGAAACAACATTCTTCTCTGAGAACAGCACATAATCTTCTGTCTTTTAAGAATAACAAATCTAATCCCCTTCTGTTCTGTGATACCACTTCTGAGAGGGAAGTCAATGACTCTTCAAGTTTGGAAATAGATTGTTCTAGAGCCCTCAAATCTTCATCCATGGCTATTCTTAATTAATTAAAGTACTGAGGGGCCTGTATTAGGGCAGCGGTACCTGTCCCAATACCGGCAGCTACCCTGAGGCCCAGGATTACTGCTAGTGTCAGAGAAATGGGTTCTCGTCAAAAGCAAGTTGGGCATTTGTCAAACTCATCTTCAAGCATGTTACCTGGATGACAAAAGACCCTAGGTACCAGTTGTACAAGCACACAATAATCTTTGGTGTCATTAAAAACCAATGTCAACACGCAAGGTGTCAGGCCTGTACTACAAGCCCACCATTTATCTAAACCGGGAATCAAGTACCTGGTGTCAGGAGTCTTAGAGCTCTTAAGAGTCTCACTACACAAATGTTTGTAGGCAGCAGGTGGACTTCCCAGGCATGTCCCTATACCTGTAACCTCAGTAAGAGTCAGTCTATGATTAGTCCCCCAAACACAAGCCTCCTGACTGGTGATGTTGTTAAAAGCCCCACTTACTACAATTCCTTCATAATAAGGAGGTCCTGATGCTAAACAAAGCCAGCAGGATTCTGTCATGTTGGGGTTCGTTTGATTCAGCCTGAAAAATGCCCCTCGCATGAGGTTAAGCAATCTATTTCCTGTAGATGGAAGGGTCAGAGAATTCATATTTGCCCCAGGCGAGGGACCGGAAGTTGTGGTCTTATTAGTTGATCCCTCCTGAGTACGTGGGGGTCTTTTGCTGGGGGACCCTGTTTAGCCAGTACTTGATTGGGCCCTATGGGCCAGCTCGTTGGACTCTCAATCTTCTGTCTGATCTTGAATATAATACTGTCATCTATAGAGCCTAAGTCTCCAATAATATCCTGATATCCAACCCGTACCCTTCCCTGATTCAGTAAAATTTATCTGCAGGGGTGACACCAGCCTTGGCAGGCTCCCTGGCTCAGCTCCTTCCATTTGGAGAAATCTGAGTGAGAATAGTTGGCCCCAATTAAGATGTAATCCCAGGAAGAGGAGGGTTTCCAATAGGTGTCTCCAGTGGTTTCACATGCCCAGTTTTTATAATAGAAATGATAGCTCCCCCCACAGAAAGGGTTCAGGCTCCAATCTTTATGGAGCCCAGGACAAACATAGAAGTCTAGGGAGCTTAACATGGCTCTTCTGTCTGGGCTACTACATCCCCACCATGGGTCTAGACCCCCTCAGCCTGGAGGGAAAGCCTCTGTGGGTGGGCTAGAGGCGGTATCAAAGTATCCTTCAAGGTCCCAGGGGTCAGGGGCCCCTATAGTCAATTTACATAAGTCTGGGTAGAGAGTTGGCCACCATATTCCTGGAGGAGCCTCCCTTGCGAGTTCCCATATGACATTCCCTCCTCCTGTCAGGACCTGCCAAGTGAGTTGTTGGAGCTCATGGGTGTTATTGCCCTTCACCTGAATTGTGTTTAGGTGCATGACACAGACGCAGCTTAAAAGGGTCCATAGTTTTCTCCAGCTTCCATTCATCTTTGGCCAGTGCAGGAGCTCTTTACACATGGGAGGTGTGTATCCAGGCTGAGATACCTTCCACTTTCACCACCGTGGGAGTTGTCAGGAATACCAAGTAGGGTCCCTTCCAGCGAGGTTCTAGGTTCCTGACTCGGTGTCGCTGAACTAGTACAGTGACTCCCACTTGGAAATGGTATGGCACATGTGGATCCCCAGGCTCGTATGCTTCTTTTAGTTGTTACCAGAGCTGGCACCTTACTACTTCAAGGGCCTTCAGACGGTCAGATAACGGTCTAGGAAGAACAGCATCAGGATTATGTATCCCACCCTCCTCAGTAAGCGGTGGTGGTCCCCCACATAGGGTTTCATAAGGGGTGAGTTTAAATCACCTCAGGGTATTCTGAACCCAGAA
The DNA here is from genome assembly GCA_004026605.1 of Ondatra zibethicus. Classification (NCBI taxonomy): domain Eukaryota; kingdom Metazoa; phylum Chordata; class Mammalia; order Rodentia; family Cricetidae; genus Ondatra; species Ondatra zibethicus. Next base: position 3,214 of record PVIU01016317.1, read on the forward strand.
CAGGGCAAAGGGGAGGAGGGATATCCAGTCATTTCTGCCGATCTCCAGGGCCAATTTTGTCAGGGTCCCTTTTAGGGTTCTATTAATTCATTCTACCTGACCTGAGCTCTGGGGTCGGTAAGCACAATGTAATTTGCAATTGATCCTCAGTTGGGTGGCCAGTCCCTGACTTACCTGGGCAACAAAGGCAGGTCCATTATCAGACCCATGAGTATCCCAAACCTCAGGAAGATTTCTTCTATGATCTTCTTAGCCACTACATTGGCCGTCTCAGTCCTGGTAGGAAAAGCTTCTACCCAGCCTGAAAAAGTATCTATAAAAACTAATAAGTACTTGTTACCATATCTGGCTGGCTTAATTTCTGTAAAATCTATCTCCCAGTAGGCTCCAGGCCTATTGCCCCTGAGCCTTTTCCCAAGAGTATGTATGGAGTGTCCTGCATTAGTCATAGCACAGGTCTTTCAGCTTTTGACTACTTCTTCTGCCAAGTCAGAGAGTCCTATAACATAATAGTCAGAGGACCTAACCACATCTTTTAGTTTCTTGGCCCCCAAGTGGGTCATGTAATGTAAGTTGGTAACATACTTGTCTCCTTCTTCTCATGGGAGGACTAGTTTTCCTCCTTCTGTCCCTCCTGCCCCATATGGGGTTTCCTTTACCAGTCCTAATTTGCCCATAATTTGATAGTCCTCGGGGGTGTATCTAAAGTTGGATTCACTGATATCATGATAATCTTTAGGCTCTTTGACTGCCAGGATCATTGCTCCTTGGGCCGCCTGTTTAGCAGTTAGGTCTGCCATCTGATTTTCTTTAGCCACAGCATCTCAAGCTTTTTGGTGTCCTGGACAATGTATGATGGCTACCTTTTTTGGCAAATGTATGGCCTCGAGGAGGCTCAAAATTTCTTCCTTATATTTTATGTCTTTTCCCGCAGATGTCAACAGTCCTCTTTGTCTGTATATTGCTCCGTGTAGATCGGCAGTGGCAAAGACATATCCGCTGTCAGTGTAGATGTTGATTGACTTCCCCTCTGCCATCCATAGAGCTTGTATCAAAGCCACAAGTTTGGCTTTCTAGGCTGAGGCTACTGGCCCAGATCACTTGCTTCCCATCCACCACTGCTGCCCCTGCCTTCCGCTTATCTTTAACCACGAAACTGCTGCCGTCCTTATACCAGCTTGGACTCCCAGGCCAAGGCTGATCCTTCAGATCATTTTGGGTTCCAGCTTCTTCTGCCAGAATGTCAGCACAGTGATCGGTAGGTGAGGAGTCATCAGTCTCAGGCAGTAGGGTAGTGGGATTGAGGACAGCAGGGGGAGCGAAGGTCAACAAAAGGCTTTGATAATGTGTCTTATGAGCATTGGTCATCCATCTGTCGGGGGGCTGTCAGATAATGCTTTCTAGAGAGTGGGGAGCCACTACAGTTGTCTTTTGTCCCAGAGCGAGCTTATCAGCATCTTTGATGAACAGGGCTATGCCAGCAATAGCTTTTAGGCAAGGAAGCCATCCGCTAGCAATGGAGTCTAATTTTTTGGATAGGTAAGCTACTGGCCTCATCCAAGGTCCCAAAGTCTGAGTAAGGACTCCCCTGGCAACCCCTGCTCTCTCATCCACATAAAGAGTAAAAGGTTTCGTTAGGTCAGGCAAGGCTAAGGCTGGGGCCATCAGTAGGGTCCCTTTAATTTCTTCAAAGGCTTTCTGGTATTCTGGGGTCCACACAAATACCCCCCTTTCTTTGGTTAGGGGATACAATGGGGCAGCTAGGGTCTCAAACCTGGGTATCCATAGCCTGTAGAAGCCAGCAGTGCCCAAGAATTCTCTTACTTGCCTTGAAGTAGTTGGGGTGGGGATCTGAGTTACAGTCTTTTTCCTGGCTTCTGTTACCCACTGCCTCCCATCTAGGAGGGCGTATCCCAAATAAGTAACCTCTGTCTGACAGAGCTCAGCCTTTTTAGCTGAATCTCGGTATCCCAACTCACCTAATTCTGTTAATAATTTTTCAGTTCCTTGTCTGCACTCAAGTTCAGTAGTTGCTGCCAAAAGTAAATCATCAACATACTGTAGCAAGATTACCTGTGGGTTTTCAGCTCTGAAGGTGGCCAGGTCCTGGTGGAGGGCTTCATCAAAAAGAGTGGGAGAATTTTTGAACCCTTGGGGTAGTCTGGTCCAGGTCAATTGACCTACAAAGTCTGGTGTCCTGGTCTCTCCATTCAAAGGCAAAAATAAGTTGGCTGGAATGATGTAACCTCAGGCAAAAGAAAGCGTCTTTTAGATCTAGAACAGTGTACCACTTCCTTTCTGGTGGGAGCAAGATGAGAAGGTTGTATGGGTTGGGAACAGCAGACATCAAGTGCCAGCCACTCTGAGGAGCAAAAGGGCTTCCATGGCCCTTTCTTAATCTCAACTGACAAATTGTGTGCTGTAGCCTTAACATCAGTCCAGTGATCCTGAGTCAAACTCAGAGGGGTTGTCACAGTCTACTCCATCGTCAAGGTCACAGGTAAGAAAAAACAAAGACAGAAGACACACAAGCAAACGCTAATAAGACCTAGACAGACAAAAAAATTCCAGAAATACAGACGGCTGGGAGGGCGTACAGTTCCTCCAACCCAGGAGAACTTCCGTATCCTCACCAGCACCCCACGTGTTCCTGGGGTCCCTCCTCACTTCCCTGGATGTCTCCCAGGGGGGCAGTCAGTGATCTCTTAGCACTTCTGCTGATCACTCCCTCCGTCTCCTCTCGAGATGCAAACGACTACAAAACCGAAAGTACAGAACCTGAATTCAGCTGGTATAGAAACACAAACACACAGACACTGTCTCACCTCCAAGTGGGTCTTCGGAGACGAAGGTGGTCGCCAGTCCTGGGACAAGCCCCCAGATGAAAGATCCCTGGAGTGGGGAGACTCTCACTCAAGTCTAGGGATAACACGACCCCCAAAAACTCATGAGAGACCATCCTTGCTGCAATCACACAAAGTTTAATGACAGGAAACAGCTGGGGCCGAAACTTATATCCCATGCAGGGATAGCAGATTTCGACCCTGAGTAGCTGGGAGAGTGGGTATTTAAAGGAAGAAACAAAACCACAACCCAAAGGGGGTAGGGAAGGCGTCATTGGAAAATTCTGAAAATACCCATGATAATCACAAGGGGACAACTCCCTGTTTCTTAAGATTAATATCTAACTTTATGGTCAGATAGTTCCTGGAACAGAGTCCCTGAACCAGCTAACCTAGATTTTTGGTTCTTCTTCCCCTGCTAGGTTTTTGGCTCTATTCTTCCTGCTAAGGGGGTCTGGATTTATCCGGGTCTTTCACAGGAAAGTTGATATGCTCAGTGATGGAGGTGGATGTACAGCTGTGCAGTAGAGGACTTCAGAGAATGAATAAACAATCCAAGAGTGTCAAGGGGAGCATGCTAGGATGGGGAGACCATAGTCAAGATTTTGAAAGAATGCATGGAAGTAAACATCAGGAAAAATTCAACCTTTTGAGCTTGGAATTTAAAACATAGGCAAACATAGCTATGGCGATCTGTGAAATACTGCACTGAGGGAGAGCCTTCTGGGAAGCATGAGTACAATATCTCATCAAGGGATTCACTATTCTTCCCCTCTCCTTAGCACATCTTCAGGAAAGTCAGCTTTCTTGGGAAGGTGGGCTCCTGGCAAACTTATTGATAGGCCCACCAAAACAAATCCTCAAGGGAGGAGACAAGAGTTTGGTATATTTAGTTTTCACAGCACATCAGAATGTCATACCTACATTCATAATCAAAAATAAATTATATTTTTTAACTTATTTAGCAATTCAACAAAAACTTTTTTAACTCCTTATGCATGGTAATTTAAATCCTTGGGGGCAGAGACTACCTTTATAGTGTTACCAGGGAAATGGGAAGTGAGAACCAAAGCCTACTAATCTTGCTACCTGTTTGAGTTAAAGCTTCACCCTAGCTCCTGACATCCACATATCCAAAGAGTCTGGAATGTTTGGGTGGAAGTTCCATCCCAAGTCCCCTCTGCGGGGAGTTGCCTCAATCTGGACTCCACCACTGAGAAAAGTCCACCAAACCATGTTCCCTCCTCATAGAGTATTTAAATACCACTCAATACCACTCCCACAGGGTATTTAAACTGCCCCCCTGAGAACAAACACGTGTTTTCTGGTCTTCCTTCCCAGACTCCTCTCTGTGGGGCTGGAAATCCATCCAGGAGCCATGGTATCCATTTAACCTGGGATTTTTCTAATTCGGTTTGATTTGGTCTGATTCAGACTATTGAATGAGCAGAGGAGCTTATCGGGGTACAGAAACTTTTCACTGCCTAACATTCCCCTTCAAGAGTTGATTCTAAAATCTTTTAGGAGCTGGCCTGAAATTGGGAAATACATCTAGCACTTTTTTTTTTTTTTACCATGGAAATCCAGATATCCAGTTCTAAACCTGTTCAACAGACAGAATTGGTGTTTGGACTGCAGGGGAGACATGCCTATGTAGGAGAGGAGAAAGAAACCAAAGATCCCTTCTGGCATTCTTTACTTCTGGCCAGGACAAAACCAAGGGCATTCCCAGCATCAGGTTAAAAGCACTTGGTGAATATTCCTATCCATATGCAGACCACTTCTCCTATTCTCAGGAGCAATATAGTCTGTTGGTCCGAGTAAAGGAAGTACTTCTGTCCTGTTTTATACCACAAAAAGAGAAACTGAATGATTCTAGCGCTGGGAGGTAATAAATGATTGAATCACTTAGCAAAGGTTCAGAGATTCCAAGAATGTTAATAAAAATACTATCAAGCATATTAAACATCGATGTAGCATATGCTGTTTCCAAGTCTCCTTCTATAATCAATATTCATGATCATTTCTCAAAGTAGGTAGCATTATCCATATTACAAATAAAGAAAAAAAGACAAAGAGTTAAAAGTTAAAAGTTAACTTATAATTTTAAATCTAAGAACCAAATTTGGAACATGGTAAAAAAAGATTGTCAACTTGCTAAAGATCCAGTGTTAATTATAAAGCATTGTTTTATAAACATTATAATTCTATTTTGTTTTCATCATTTAACTCATACTAACTCCTTTTCCATCTTAATAAGTAATTTATACTTTATTTTGCACATCATTTGAACAGATGCCATTACTAAGCCGTTACAATTCAAATTCTCCATAGCTTGTTTTTAGCTTTAAACCGATAATCATAAAACTTCTTATTTTTCTTATTTCAGAACACTTCACTGAGCTCAGCTGGAAAGGCTTTGTTGGAGGAAGGACTTTTCATGTGGTTGCAATTTGTGACAACTGAGAAACTGATATAAAAGCTTCCTCATTCACACTGGCATCTGGCTGGACAGCAGGAAGCCTTAAGCCTCTGCAGGCATCACTTTCTACCTGACTCCTTACTAAGGCTAGAGCAAGCACCCTTCAAATGTGGCATCTTGTGGAAACCAGGTAAGTGACTTGAGCAAAGTGTTGTAATTTTATGGAGCCTTGTTTCTGAGAGAAGTATCTATCCTTCACCAAAGAAACAGATAAAAGTGATTGTATAGTTATCTAAACCAGTGATAGAGAAGGACTTTGAAGTCAGTTTATATCACTAATCTCCCAAGGTTATGCCTCAAACTAAAAGGGCAAAGAATTTCATCTTATAAGTCAAGAGCAAGCTTTTTCAGATTCTTTTCCAAGCATGATAACTCTACAAATTTTCAACATCTTTTAAATTATGAAATAATATGCTATATGATGCTTACAAGATGTCATCAATAAAATTTTAGAAAACAATAAACTAATAAGGAACACAAATCTGGCCAGAAACCTCAGTACCATAGGCAGGTCCCTGCTGGATATTAGACCTAGAAAGTATTTTGTTGCTATGATAAAAACATCATGACCAAAGCAACCTGAGGAAGGAATGATTGTTTTGGTTTACATATTCTGATCATAGTCTTTTATTAAGAGAAGGCTGGACAGGAACCTAGAGGCAGGAACAGAAGTAGAGTTTACAGAGGAACACTCCTTATAGGCTTGTTCTCCATGGTTTGTTCAGCCTGAATTTTTGTATAACTTAGGACCACCTACCCAGGTGTAGTACTGCCCACAGTGGTCTGCACTCTCCCACGTCAATTATTAATTGAGAAATGTCCTGCAGACTCACTTACAGTCCCCTCTGGTGGAAGCATTTTCTCAATTGAGTTTCCTTCTTCCCAGATGACTCTTAGCTTCTTGTAAAGTTGATAAAAAAAAAAAAAAAACTAACCAGAACAGAACTCTCTCTTTTGTCTTTCTGTGATAACTGTTATCTATAGATGACAACTGATGCAGAGGTCCTGCTGCTTTTCTGAAGGAAGAATTTAACTTATAAAATGTCGGAAAAGTTTTAGCTACATCACTGTAATTTATGCTAACTTCCATAGGAAGTCAAGGTGAAACATTCTTCCCTTGATCCTACACAATAGCAGGGATTTCTTCAGAAACAAAGAGGATGAAAGCATAGCTATCATGTGTTGCCCCTCTAATTCCACATCATTGATGAATTAGTTAAGATGAACTTGTAGACCATGAAAAGAAATCTAAAGCACTGCCCATATTCCTTGGTTTCTTTCCTTAGGAACTGAGTGAAAAATTAAAACCATGAGAGAATGTTTATGTGTCCGAACACTCCTGTGTCTTTGGAAGGCCACAGAGAATGCAGGGAGAAGGGACCATTCATGCTAAGGTATAGATAGTAAATGCCCCACTGTACCTAGATATAAGGCATAAAAGAGGTGCAATACTAACAGATATTTGGAAAGAAGTTTGGACTGAACTTCTAGTCCTATGAACTTATTTTAAATGACAAAGGTTTTTGAGAAGGAAATTCTACCATTTTAGTCTTAGATTTAGAATAATGACAGAATCACAAATAATTGGCATAGATTACGTAGCCTGGTCACTACTTTTCTGTGTCAATTTCCTTCCTAGGGTAATTTGAATGAATTTTCCCACATGTCTTGGGTATTGGAATGCTTGGTCTCCAGCTGTTGACACTGTTTGGAGGCTTAGGAGGTGTGTCATTGCTAGAGTGTGTCTCTAGGAGTAGGGTTGAAGTTTCAAAAGCTATGTGCTGCGTTCAGCAAACTCTCTGTTTATGGTTCCAGATATGAGTTCTCAGCTGTTCCTGTAGCTATGTCTCCTTAACCCTCCAGAGCAATAAAGCCCCAAACAATCACTTCCTTTCCTAAGCTGTTGCTTTCGTCATGGTATTTTATCACAGAAAAGAAAAGCAACTGAGCCACTTTCCTTTATGGTAATAAAAACCATGCTAGCTTTCACTAACTACTTTCTGTTTTGTTTGTTTTTACTTAAGGAGTCATAGTCTTCTTTGAAATATACTTAGCAAAAGCTGCTTTTGTATAAGAAAGCCTTTACATGGCTTCCTTTGTAAAGTATCAAAGCAGCATACTTGCAGGATAACCATTCCCTTTACTTTGGCACTGCTCCATATAATCCCTTAATTTGAGTTAAATAAAATAGAAATTTAATTCAAAGGTTTGAAATAGTATTTCTCCTTTTCAACCAGGAAAGAATAAGAAACACTTGAAATAAACTTAAACAATAGCAAGGAACATTCTTCTTCTTTTTTCTTCCCCAGCAGGGACATTTTGCAATTCATACTACATTTGTAACATTCTCACAGAAGTACTGAATTAAAAAGGAGCTTTAATTTCCCAAGTGCTTCATTTCTGGGAATACTTTTCTTCCTGTGAGTTGTACTACTACTCCCTTGACACCGAGTACAGGTTGATTCATGTTACAACTTTGAGGAATGCCAAACAGAGTACTCAGAATATAAGAACTCCCAAGTATGTCAATTCACCTTTTGGGTTAGTATCTGACACAAGTAGGAATGGATGTGAATTCCACTTGACATGGGGATTTGAAATGTAAGCATGTAAAAGTTGCATTTAAAGCTGGGGGAGAACGAACCAATTTTATAATGGGAATACCACATGTACATAGGGAGAATGCCTGACTCATTGATGATGGCAGTAGCAACAATATTGCATCTTAGTAGCTGATGATAAACTGTCCTGCTGATGCTTGATTCCTGAGGGCAGAAGAGTAGAACGCCTGAATGTTAACAGATTCCATGAAAGACACACTTATTTTTTTCCCTGTTGTTCTTTGTGGACAATGATTTTCAATAAATAGACTTTCCTAAACTCAGGAATGTAAAACTAAGTGAGTCCTTCTAAAATTTCGGTTTCTCTTACAGATCTTTTTCACATACCAGTGTTATCAAAGCATAAGGAAGGGTTTCCTGATTTTATGTGTAAAAATTTTCATAATATTGTTTCTTCTATTTTTGGCTGCTCCCAGCACAAGAATTGAGAGGAGGATGAGATGAAAGGAAGACAGAGAGGGGGTGGACACAGAGAGGGAGAGCACACATCTAGGATAAACCTTGTTCTATTATTGATGTTATTTGAAATTCTACCAAGATTTTCTCAGTTTGTCCCGTTTTCCATTAGTGTTTTTGCCTAACCATGATGAAACACTTTCCTTTCCTTCTGTCTAGTCCAGGTCATCTCAATTCTAAAAAATGAAAAATATTATTTACCAACGCTGCTTTGTGTTCTTTGCAGTATGACAATCTATGTAAAAGAAATGAAACTCACATCTTGGGGAGGGTGTTTGGCTTGTGCTCAAGCTGTCAGAGAAAGGAAGGCCAATCATATCTTTTCCTGATATGAACCAGAGCTTGAAGATCAAGAAGAAATTGTTGTTTCTAGTGAGACACGAATATTACACAGAGACAATTGCTTTTTTCCTGTGCAAACAATGTGCTTAACCATTAAATTCAGGCACAATGTTGACACAAGATGATCAGAAGTGGCTTCCAGTCCAAGGTGCCTTAGAAATGCCATCTGGTGGTACAAAGGAACACGACCACCATCCACTTCTCTTTAAAGCAAGGAGATGTTTGGCTGTGGGTTTCAGCATCTGCTTCCATCAGTTGTTGGATGACAAAAAACAAACAAAAAAACCAAATGATCTGCATGTCCTTATTCCCATACAAGAGAAATATAATATTTATGAGATTATTTTTGTAAAAGTGAATGGCATGACAAAACTTAGGTACCACATACATGATGATGTCATTCAAACCAGACACTAAGCTAATAACCTATGATAGCAAGAAGAATAGTAAAATAAAATTTAAAAATGTGTTAGCCTTGTTTTATTAGTTGGATGAAAGAAAACTCATCAAGAAAGCAAGTAGAATAATATGTGCTTGATTTATAAGTAGAAATTTCATTTCTTTTGTGTTTTAATCCTTTAGAAATTTAAATTGGTGAACTCAAATCAGATAATATTATAAAAAATCTATCTTTCTTATATGTGGAATGATCTTATTTATATTTGACTAAATTATTAGTAAACATCTGAGCTTATCAAGTTTTTTTTTAAAAAGGAAGAAGATATAAAATGAAGGTAGCTATTATTTACATAACTCTTCATAATTGCTGGTATTTATAGGGCAGATATTATGTATCAGGAAGTTTGCTAAGGTTTAATTTTGTTCATTTTCAGAATAGGGATGAGGAATGTGTACTGTATGCTAGTTTTCTTGATACAATTCAGTAACTTATGCAAATTTTTACTATTAAGAAACAGCAGTAGATAGTCTCAAGTCCACTTCTTTCACACACTAAAGATTTTGGTTCCTCTCCAGAGATCTGTGGTTTAGACCACATCTGGTAAGAGCCACTTTCTCCAGGCATTCATAGCATCCATTGGTTCTATACATATCCTTCTCACGTATTAAACATCATTGAAGAAATTTGAGATACATGCTGAAGAAACTTGTTATGGTGAGCACAGTATAATATAGAAAGCAGACAAAAAATAAATTGTCCACATCCATGAAATTTTAATAGGAGAAATATAGAGCATTTGGAAACCAAATGCTATGTGCAGGTGAGAAGCACAGAGGAAGGGAATGGAGTATGGGAGCATGCAGAGGGCATTGGAGCTGGGTGATATTTCAAGTTGAGAGGTAAAGATAACCCTTATATCAAGGGGGTGTTTAAGGAAACATCTGAAGAAACAAGATTTTTTTTATAGATGTTAAATTTAAAAAAGAATGCTTCTAAGAAAGGTAACACTTATGGGCTTATGACAAGCAGAAGACAGTATTCTCTATGCCAGAACAATAACAAAAGGCAGGTGTGTATAGAAGAAAACAATGGTCAAGTTTCTCTGAGAGACAACACTGCCTAAACAAAATGTCGGAGCTTTAATGTCTATGAGATGAGACTCAGAGAAAATTTGGGATCAAAATGACAACATCAACAGTAACTTTGTAGGCTTGTGCTGGCTCACTCCAGCTACTGTGTTAAGATTGTAGTGTAGAGGAGGCAGAGGCAGGCAGATCTCTGTGAGTTTGAGGTCCATCTGATCTACTCAATGAGCTCTGGTGCTACATAAAATGAACCTGTCTCATGAACAAAAACAAAGTGATTAGAATCTAGAAGATCAAAGCAAAAACAGGAGACCTTGAGAATGACCACACAGGATTCAAACAGTAATAGTGTTCTGGATAGATAATGGAGGCAGGGCAAAGAGAATCTCTGCTTAAATTAGACACAGCTATTAAAAGAGGGAAAAGTAGAAACAAAATTCAAGCTTTTTACATTCAGACATTATAAGGATTGAACCTTCCTAACTATTTTAGTTGAGAGAGGCATGGGATGGACAATTTGTCTTAGTGGAGTCTAACATAGTCTGGAGTTTCTCTTGTGGTGGAATGAGTCTGACATGGACAGAAATTTGAACAAAGATAAGAAAGAAGATCATGCTACTTTTTAAAGTCCACTATTGACTTCCTTGTTGTTACCAAGTAGGTTCTTGTCTTTATTTGCCAGTGGACTGGAATCATGGTCTAATTTGGAGGTGCAAATCTGGTAGAGTGGTGCATAGTATTGTAACCAGGTACAATGTATACAGCTGGAGAATATAACAGGGCTAAAGATTGGTCATTGGAACATAAAGTTGTAACAAAAAAAAGTGGTGTGTATAGGAAGAAAGATAGGAAGAAAGCCAAGACCACAACCTTCCAAAAGCCTAGTGATAAAAGGGTGTCAAAGAAGACACATTGATACAATGGAACAAGAGTTACTATGGTGCTTTATGAAGGACTGAGGCCTCATAGACTTTTCCTTATGCAGTTTGACAAGTTCATTGCTGAGAGGCCTCCTTGTTCTGGTCACGCTTGGGTGGTGATGGCAGTGAGACTTTTAAGATGTAGTTTCTGATGTAGCTAGGAGACACAATCTCTAAGCAAAGTCCTTGATTCTCTTGTTCTTTCTGTCCCTTCTTTTGAAATGTTTCTGAGCCTTAGGTGTGGAAGTGTTTTACTGATGTATCATTTGGGTTTGGATACATATATGCATACAATAACAACTGATAAATAAAAAGGGAACAAGAGTATGAAGGAAAATATGGTAGGGTATGTGGGAGGGTTTGGAAGGAGGAAAAAGAGGAGAGAAAAGGTGTAATTAAAACACAATGTCAAAAATAAACAGAAAGCAGAAGAGTTACCAGTAGCCAAACATAAAGATCAACACTGGTACATTGCTTTTGGCGTTGTGAGACCACTTTAACTGAAGCAGGAGAAACTTGAAGCAGTATGTTTAAGGGAGAAAAAGGAAAGAGAAACTCAATGCACATAGGATACACAATGTTTTAAACTTACAATGGGAAAGGGAAAATAGAATAAGATGATCATATTTATTGAATAGGGAAATATTTGATTATTTATTGGAATGATGTCAACACAGAGGTAAAAAAATACACTCAGAGAGAAAAGAGCAGTATTTTAATGATATTTTTGGGGTAGTCAAGAAGAGATATGGAACTCAATTTACAGATGTAAATAGATAAACTAGGATTCGGCAAGAGATGTAGCTAACAATGTCCATATGCTGGCATATATGAATGAAGTGGCAGATGTGAATGAAAATTTTTCTACATTTGTATCAATCTTGCCAGAAAAGCCAAAGCATGGCCATTCAGAATGTTGAAACAGATCAGAAAGAGTAAACAAACACAATGTAATGTGATTGTCACCCTTTGGCACTTATATTTTGTTGCTTTCAGTTTTTAATCTAGCATGTGACCTACTTGTATCATTAAGCTTTATTTCGCTAGTATGAATTCTAGGTAAATGGAGATTAGAATGTATATAGTCCATGTTTTGTGAAAGAAGGTTAATATTGAGACAGCTGGAAGAGGGCTGCATTTGAATGAAAGCGGAAAGGATTGTAGCTAACTACTGTCTTTATGCTGAGTAAGGAAGGAGGAAAATTCCACAAACTTATTAAAAGACAGCTCTAAGTAAACAGACTCAAAGAATGAGAGTCCCAGTGGCTCTGAGGATAATTTATTTCTAAGCAATAGAAGGATTGACACGGAAAAGAAAGATGATGCTTACCACCTTGTAACTCACTTGCGTTTGAACTTAAAAGAAGGGTGAAGTTGATTTAGGTGGTTGTTATTATGTATGTTAGTTGATATTAGATCAGAAGAACTCAAGGCCAGGAAGAATTTGAGAAATATTTTCATTTAATTTGAAATTGTCAAAAGTTAAGGAACAGGTTAGAGAAAGTAACCCTGAATGAGCTAATGTTGTTTCTATGTCAAGGAAAAGAACTCGATGATCGGTGAGCATGAAGAGTGGTGACGAGTGGTAGAGCACTGACATAATGAGAGCAAAGGAGATTGCATGCCAGGGCTTTTTCAGTAAGGATGAGGGAAACAGGAAAATGGCCGTCTGGTTTCCCGCACTGGTGGTTTGAAAATTGTGGGAAAGAAAATGACACTCATAAGTAGATTGCAGGGGAGGTTTCCTGCAGAAACATAAGACAGGGCATCCTCAAAGTAGAGAGTGAAGACATGGAGAATTTTCATTATGATGAACTACTGTTTGCAGAAGTCACTTTACAAAGATTTTAGGGAAGGAGAATGCAAGAAGCTTGTGGAATTGGGGAGACAAAGGATGAGAATGAAGTATTCTACTTGTTATTCTGAGAGCCCAGAACTTGCCTTGCATCCTCATATAGTGGGGTTGTGCTGAATATTACATATTTACAACATTTTAAAAGAGCAGCACTAAGACAGTCATTGGTGGAGCACCCCTTTAATCCCATCAGTTGGGAGAGAGGCAGAGGCAGGCAGTTTTCTGTGAGTTTGAGGCCAGCCTGGTCTACAGTCAGGGCTACAAAGAGAAATTCTGTCTCAAAAACAACAAAAAAAAAAAAGAAAGAAAGAAAAGAAAAGGAAAGAAAGAGCAAAGCTAGACTGTATAGTTCTAAGAACTGTGACTAATCTCAGTTTAAGGATTATTGAGTCCTCATTTCATCCCATTTTGAATACAAAGACAGATGAGTTTGTTTTTAAATTATGGAAATACTTTGTCTAAAAGTAAGAGGGGAGGCCCCAGGTGTCTGTACAAGAAGACTATGAATATGCATATGAAATTATGGGATGGATTTGCTAGCATGATACATTTAAAAGTAAATTCATTGAGAACAACAAAGTAGAAGACACATTGCTAAAAGATGACTACTGTACTTCTAATGAGACTGAGAGTGTTTAGCACGGTGTGGCTGTAGACATGCCTAGTGTAATTCTGACAGGCTAAGGACTTAGGTGAAGGAAAGGGGTTCCTCTTCCCAAGACTAAACTGAAGGCCATCATAGTGGGAGTTTCTTTTCCTTTATATCAATCCATCTACATCAATACACAAATTTTAACACAGAGATTGCATTCAACTCAATCTCAATATCAGGCAGGGTTTTTTTTTTTTTTTGGAAAACATATCAATGAATTTCTTTCCCACCTTTCCCACACACTATACTTGTGTTTACCTTCAGAATATTTTTTATATTCTTTCCTTAGCAATTATTAGAATATCCTGCCCATGTCTGTGTTGTAAATTTTCCAGAAGGCCACCTCAGTAAGTGGACTTAAAGGATCTGATCTTCCTAAGTTTTGGAAACTTATGATAATAAAAGTGCTATTTCTATAACTTGAGACCCAAACATGACTACATGGCCAAACTTGTTATCACACCTTATAGAATCAACACAACAGACAAAGCAGTGTTCTAGAAGCTCTAGGATGTAGTCATAAAATCCTTATCTTGGAATAGCACTGGAGTTCAGTGGTAGATTATTTTTTTCTAGTTTTCTCCAAGTCTTAGGTTCAAACCTCAGCACTACAAGCAAAAGAAAATGAGTATTCTGGACCTTCTAATGCTTGAAACAGCTCGCTGTGAGAAATAATATGCAATCCATAAAACCACACGAAAAGATGTGCTTTTCTTTTAGAGTCAGAATGTTTTCTATATACAGAGTCAGCCACTTGCCTCCTACGATTTCTACCCAGCTGCCACCACTGAAGCTATTCTTGTCCATTCTGCATCCTCCTTGTCATTCATCCAGGTTAGCAGGAGTCCTGGAACTACGCCCAGGAAATCTGCTATATACATGGGAAGGCATGTTAGTATGCCTAGATATGTCTGAAGGACATGGAACAGAATAAGATTTAAGCTTGATGTTTAGAAGGCTCTAGCAATATAGCTCATTCTGAGATAATGAGAACTATAAAAAATGACTGGATCTCAGTTACAGAGCCCATCCTACAGAGCAACCCAGATGAATTAAACACACTCATGAACACAAAAAGAGAAAATTTGCAGGAGTAAATCAAATAAGATTATAAATATGTCTCCATTAAAGGCAACCAACCTTGTTCAGGAAAGAAAAGCTCATACCCAGTGCTTGCCAGTCCCTGTACCTCCTGAAGGGGAATCGCCACAAGTGGAAAAACACTAGGGCTGTCTGATGACTGAGAAGAATTAAAAAGATTATCTTCCTAGCCACAGGAGAGAAAGAAAATGATCTTTTCTCATCATTTGCAATAATGTGAGAACTGACTTAAGTGGTTTTTCCTTTCAACATTACCATTAGTGTGATATAAATACTTATGGTGTTTCATGGCACAGTCAGAATGTGGAATGGTCGTGTCGAGAATGTTCCTTTTGCATGGAGGTTTTACTAATGCTGTTGTATTGGTTCTTTCTTCTGTTGCCAATAACACACTACCACGACATGGGGACTTCATTTTGGTTCATGCATCTGCAAGTCTGCTTATTGTTGGCTGAGTCCCAAAGTCTGACAGTGCATTGCAAAACAAGAAGCAGTAGCTCTCTCTCTCTGTGTGTGTGTGTGTGTGTGTGTGTGTGTGTGTGTGTTATTTCTTGTCTATTTGGTGGTTTGAATGAGAAATATTCCCTTATAGACTATTATGTTTGTGTACTTGGTCCCCAGTTGATGGCGCTATCTGCAAAGATTATGTATAGAATATTTGGCAGGTATCTCTTGGCTGGAGGAGGCACTTCACTCGGGTGGGCTTTGATGGTTTATACCCTTGTCCCCTTTCTAGGACTCTCTCTGATTTGCATCTATGATTGAAGATGTGATCAATCTGCTTCTTGCTGTCCTCCTGTTGCCAGCATAACATTATGGACTCCAGAACTATCATCTGAACGCTTCCTTCCTTTTGCTGCTTTAGTTCATAGTGTTTCATCACAGCAACAAAAAAGTAACTAATACACCCTTTGTCTTCTAAGCCACTATTATCTAACTAGGCATCAACCTAGGAAAATATCATTTTATCTATTCACTCCCTCAGGGCCACACCTCCAAACACTATTCTCAACAATGTAGATTAATGTTTAATAAGAGACACCGAGACACCTTGAAAGACACACAGTAACAAAGGGGAATTATTAGTGGTTGTCTAAATATTTCCTTTGTGCCATCTCTTTCCTTGTCTTTGAGTGAGAGGAAGTGACAGAGGAAGAAGCAGTAAGAAGGCTTGAGGTAAATTAGTTCCCTCCTTTAACTCATACTTAGAGCATGCAGGTGCACCAAGAGCAAAGGTAAGCTTAGATCCCCAATTCCTCAGCCTAGACCATGCTGAGGATAGCCACACACCAAGGGCAACTTCACAGACCTCATGTCTTTTTTTGTTTGTTTGTTTGTTTGTTTTGGTGTGTGTGTGTGTGTGTGTGTGTGTGTGAGAGAGAGAGAGAGAGAGAGAGAGAGAGAGCAGCAATTATTACTGTAGTTTATATGTAGCATGCTATGAAGAAGAATGTGGTACCCAGAACTAGTACATGGAAACCATCCATTCATCTCCAAAAAACCCAAAATCTCAGTATCTATTAGTAGGTTACATGGCATTGTGAAGTCTATAGTCAGTCACAGAACATTGTGAGAGCTAAGACATGCTGATGTACCTGACCTACCAGAGTTCTATCTTCTCATCTAGTGAATGGAAACCACCTCTCCTGGAAAAGGGGTGGTAGGTAAGATGAGAAACCAATCATCTGGCTCAGGACCTGGTGGGGAATGTACACTACCTCCCCCAGAAACCCACTGATCAGGGATACACATTAATCTTACTTTCCCATTTAGAAGCTGAAAGATGCTTCATGAGAAAAGAGGCCTCTGGACTGCCCATAGTTTAGGAGCTGGAGAGATGACTAACCAGTTAAGAACACGAGCTGTTCTTCCAGAGGTCCTGATTTGAATTCCTAGTAACCACATAATGTCTCACAATCATCTATAATGGAATTTGATGCCTTCTTCTATCTTGCAAGCTTGCATGCAGGCAAAGTACTCATACACATAAAATAATTGTTTTTTTTTTAAATAGGAGTTTACAACTATGTTTTTTCTTAGAAACCTCAAGACTCCTTGTTTCTGTTTAGATATGGCTGGATCACTAGATCCAAAGTAAATCAGGTCTTCTATTTTGATACATTTCTGGTGTTCCTCAACTCTCAGTGAGTTTTCCCCTTCTCTTGAAGCCCATTGTACTTGCATCTGTACTCCCTGCTTGTGATTCCACGCTGTTCAGTCTTACTTACTTATATCTGTCTCCTTAGGGGATTACATGTTGAGTGATCCTTTCTAGATTAGCTCATTTTACACTTTATTCTGTGCCTCACCACATTGTTTGTGCTAACCAGCAACAGTCACTGTCTTCTCCAGAGTATTCTAAGGTCCTTCCTTGAATGATATCCTTTGATTCTCACAATAACTCAGAGATATGGTTGTAGGTCATTCCAGTTTCACAGAGGAGGAAGTTGAGGCTTTAAGTCAATCGCCCACATCTAAACGCCACAAAGCTAAACAGTTGTGGAGTCTGCTCTCAGATGGATAGAGCTCCTTCCAGAAGTCAAGATCTTGACTACTGTGCTAGTGATATAATTGCTACGAAGGTGGACCATCTTCCCCCCTCTCTGTAGGACTGAAAGTGTGACAGAGCAGATAACATGACAGCATAGAAATCGAGTGCTCTGCAGAGGATGTGTGTTCAGAACTTAATGCATCTGCAGAGGTATTTAAATTAACCTGTCATGTTTCCTCCTACATGAGCTGAGAATTTGAGTCATCTTTTAGGAGAAGCAGAATGGTGCTGCTGCTGAACAATCTCATGCAGCACTCATTCAGATGGCAGTTTCCAAACGGAATCTGCATCACGACACAAATCAAGGTGTATATAGTGTGCACTGGGAGACAGATGTCAAATGTCTGCTGAAAAACACATCCACGACTTGTAACAAGCCAAGATCATAAATAAGCATAGGCAATGACACTCCAATTATCTTGGTAGTGGAAGCCTATGGGTCTCACCTGGCTGCTTATTCAGCAAGAAAGTTCTTCAAGACACTGGCATGGATGGTTTCAAGTCAAATGGATGAGATGCATAAAGAACATAGGGCCCCACAGACAAGGGCTGGAAAGCTATCTGTGTGCATACATATGTGTGTGTGTGTGTGTGTGTGTGTGCAAGTATGTGTGAGTGCAAATGCATGTGTGCATCTAGCACTACACATATGCAACATGAGTGTGAAGGTGAGAGCACAACCTTGGGTGTCATTCCTCAGGAGCCATTTTCCTTGCTGTTTGAGACAGAGACTCTAATTCATAGTAGTCTAGGATCTGTCTCTGTACAGTTAGATTTCAAGTGTATGCCATCAAACCTGTCTTCTTAACATGGGTCTCAGGGAGGAAAAATTGGTCCTGATGTTTGAAAGATTAGCACCTTCCTGACTGATCTATGTACCTAGTCCCAGAAAGCAGTAGTTTTCAAATTTCAGAGACCTTGTACTGTGACAAATGGTTCATATGTTATACCCCCTATTTCTTTCACACACACGCACATGCACATAAACACACATACTGACTTACAATGAGGTTATAAACCAATTGCAAGCTGTACATATTAGTGAAAAAGCACAGTTAATACACATAACCTTTAGACTATCATTACTCGGTAGTCCAGCACAATGTGGAGCATCACCTATCTACTCTGTAATGCATGACTGACCAGAAGCTGTGACTGAAGTCACTGCCTGCATCTCAAGAGAAAATTCCATCATCACTAGACCAAGAAAAGATCAAAATCCAAAGTACACAGTATAGTATATTTTTTTGCCATTAAAAAATTATAAGGGGAACAAAGAAAGTCAAGTGAAGGACTCTGTGTGATTGTGTATGCATAGATGTGTATTATATTCTTGCAAATGTCAGACAACCTGTTGAAGATAAAGTGGGCTAGGCCAAAAGAAGGTCCAGTATTCAGCTCTATCAGACTTAGTATTAGCCAACACCATCCCCCATTCTAGACTCTAACTAAGGCCTTCATAAAAGCTTACTTATGTCTACTCATTCATGAGAAACTAAAGTGTATACCTAGGCTGTGCCAAGATTTGTTTAGTGAACTTATAGTGTGTAAAGAAAGTTCATGATTCTGTGTGCTGCCACAAGCATAGCAATACTTGATCACATGCAACATCATGCATAAGCCCTTCAGACCACAGATGAAACACCAGGTAGAGTGTAGGAGGACACATAAAAAATAATTACATAGACAATGTCAGTCCCATGCTATTTCTTTCTTCTCAAACCTTTTTATGTCAGAACTGTTGACTTTTATTAGCCTAACACTATTGGTCTCTTTAGAAGTTATGTAGTTATGAAATGAACATGGCCTTATTAGACAAGAAATTCCCTCTTTCCCAAAGAAGAAAGACAGCATCTTTTTTTTTCTTTTTCTTTGTTTTTTACTTTGTGTGGTGTGGTACTGTGTATAAGCTCCTGTGTATGAACATGTATACATGTAGAGGTCAGAAGTTAAAGTCAAGTGTCTTCATCTTTATCTCTGACGATTTTACATTTTATTTACTTTTTAAAAAACATTTTTTAACATTTTGTTTACTTTTAATTTTTTGCTTATTTACTTACTTATTGAATATATGGAAACACAGCCCAAGGAAGTCAGAGAGCAACTTGAAAGAATTGGTTTTCTTCTTTAACTATATGAGTCACAATGATGAAACTTGGTGACAAGTGCCTTTACTGAATGATACATTTCATCAATCCTCTACCTTATTCTTTGTGTTTTTGAGACATGATTTCTTATTGAACCTGAAATTCATCAGTTTGACTGAGTAGTTGACTCCAGGGTTCCTTCTGCCTCTGCCTCTTTCTCCTCAATGCTGGGATTATGGATCCATGCCACCACACACAGATTGTTACATGGGTGCTGAGAATCTGAGCTTACATCCTCATATTTATGCAGCAAGCACTTTACACAGTGTATTACCTCCCCATCTCCATCGAGTCTTCTTCAATCACATCAAAAGCTACATATGATATATACATATAGCTACAAAAGCTACAAAGCTATATCAGGAACTTGCTTGTTCAGTTGGAGTTATTAGAGTAACATTACATTAAATAGAGAATTTGTAAATAAAGCCATAGTGTTGAAAGGCAGCAGGGCCCCTTGTTCCAACTGCCCAGCTAGCTTAACCCCCGAAATAATCACACAGAAACTGCATTCATCTAAACACTGCCTGGCCCATTAGCTTTAGCCTCTTATTGGCTAACTCTCACATTTTGATTAACCCATTTCTATTAAATCTGTGTATCACCATGTGATTGTGGCTTACTGGCAATATTCTAACCTACATCCATCTCAGGCAGGAGATTCATGGAGTCTGCCACTTTGCCCTTCTTTCCCAGCATTCAGTTCTGTCTTCCCTGCCTATCAAAGTTCTGCCCTATCAACTAGGCCAGGGCAGTTTCTTTAATAACCAATGGAAGCAACACAAATACAAAAGGACTTCCTACACCACCATAGAATAAGACTTTGACTTATACTGAGAAAGAGAAACATTACAGTAGAATGGTAACAGCAGCTTTCACTGATGTTTTATTAAAATACATTCTCTGTAAGAATGCCCCCTTAGCATTTTCTTCACTGCTGGGATGATATTGAAATTCTAGAGGACCAGGATGATGGTGCAGCAGGGAAAAGTGCTTGCTGTGCCAGCCTGATGGTTTGAGTTTGATTCCTGGAACCCAGGGTGCAATGAGTGCGTAACCTCTAAAGGTTGTACTCTGATCACACACCACACACACACCCAAGGAAGTGAATGCGTGCATGAGAAATCTACACACTATTTACACAACCTGGAGGAGAAGACAGACTATGCCTAGGAAGTAGGTGCACAGTTATAAATCAAATGATCATAGTCACAGACACAGGAAGAAAGACTGAGCAACCTCTGCCCTTAGTAAGTCCTCCTGAGTCATACAGAATCACAATTTGACCTTGTATTTCTAGCTCCTGACTGTCATAAAACACATATGTGATATTTGAAGCCTCCTAGATTTGTAGTTTTCTGTAAAAGACACACAAAACTGTTGCATTCAAATGATGAAAATATAAGTGTGTATATTTGTAGATTCGTATATATATTTATAAAGACTTGTAATTTGTTGAAAAGACACACAAAACTGCTTCTTTCAAGTGATGAATATATATGTCTGTGTGTGTATGTTTCTAGATTTGTATATATAATTTATGTAGAATTGTAATTTGTTGCAAAAGACACACAAAGGTACTGCATTGAAATGATGAATATATGTATATTTGTAGATTTGTATATATATTCATGTGGATTTGTAATTTGTTGCATAAGACACACAAAATTACTGCATTCAAATAATAAATATATATTTGGATATATATGGATTACCTAATTAAAGATGTAACAACAGCATTTAATGCTATTTGCACTTTGCAATTTTGTAAATCTTTTAAAATATTACCTGAATTAAAAGCCCCCTTAGTACAATTATCAGTAGACATTACAAAACAAATAAGTTTAATAAAATGCAAAAGACAAGGGTTTGATAATTATGTAGTCAAGGAGATGGCAGGAGGTTGTTAAAAACATATTGCTTTCTCCACCTTTTTCAAAACATGTAGAATTAATGGAGAGGAAGTTTTCCTTGGGCACATATTGATTAGATCCTATAAGCCTGTAAATCAGTTACTGCTCTGAAAAGTTGTTGAATTATCAATTAGATATTAAGAGATGTTTGAAATGTAAGAACTGCAAATGTGTTAATCTATTCATGCTTCTAACAAATGTCATGGAGCCGCCTACTGTCTAAAAGACACATTTTAGTTCAGAAATCACAAGTTTTTGTCTTTATAATGTATTAAGCTTTCCTGGGTGGAAAGGTAAAGTATGTGCAACTTTAAAACTACATCAACTGATATCAGATAGCAGGAAGTAATATAGAAAGTAACATTGGGTATGCTCCTGAGCATGTGTGTTGTGAAAAAAAGAGATAGCGATGATCAGAGAGAAACATTTTAATTGAAATTTGAATAATTAGAAGAATGTAGCCACATGTTGAGTTGATGACAAGATATCCAGGCAATAAGGACAACAAAGGCATAACCTAAAAAATGAACACCAAGAGACAAATTGGTTAAATTTGAATATTGAAGATGGGACAGCACAGGGGCACCCCAGTGGCATAGAGGCAGAGTACCCAGATAAACACTTGAGGCTTTGTGTGACGTGGAATCTGTAGCTGGAGTAAAAGTATAGTTGCCATTCTTATTCCCCTCCACCTGCTTCCACAGTTTCCAAATTGCCTAACTCATTGCAGATGTCTCCCACAGTGTTCCCATATACACCTCTAGTTAAACTGAATGTCACCGGATGCAAACATGTGGCATTGAAAATTAACTGCTGGCACTCACTACCACTTTGCTGACTGATTTGGAATTTTAATTCCATGGTTTTTACTCAAAACCCTGTTCTAAATATTGTGTAGGTGTTTTCAGATATATTTGTGTTTTCTACTACAATTATTTTCATTTGTTGGAAGAGAGGAAGCATTTGTCCTTTGGACACATAGGATATCATATCTGAGACCAGATTCAAACAAAAAGTACTCACTAAGCTTTGTGAAAACTCCACAGAGATCTACCATTAAGGCTTCAAAGCTAACATTCAAAGTTAGCATATATGGCTGTTGAAAACATACATGAATTAGTAACAAAATGGGGGAAACAGCAGTATAGGAATCAGAAAGTCTAGACTTGATTCTGTCCCTAATTGTAAGGATGTCAAAATTAAATCAATTCCCATGAAATCTATGCTTTTGCATTCTTGAAGGGAAAATAATGGCAAACAAATTTAATGTTCTTTCAGCATCTAATATTTCAGGAAAATATTATGCATTCTGCCAAAACTCAGAACCGATTCTTTTCCTTTTTACTATGTGCATCCTATACCTCACCTGTGCTGCTCCCCCATTTTTATTACAACAGACTATTACCTTTTGGATGGCTTCTTTGAAATGAATAAAGTCAATTCAAATCACAAGGTTAGCATCTTCAAAATTTCCTTGCCTAGAGTAAATTGAATGCATGGATTTTATGCACCAGACACATTTCCCTTCTCATATTTAGAGAGCCTTTTTCTGTTTTGTGGTTTCTTGAGCATTTTAAAAAACCATTCATTCAAAGTGGGGCTGCCTGGCTTGTCTAGTATTTCCCAGAATATACAGTTATTCTGGAAGGCTCTGATTTCATTTGTGGGGATTTCCAGATCTCCTCAGCAAAACTCAATAATGCTTTTGCCTGAGAGAATATTTTAGAGTACAGATATAAAGACCAATGTGTTTCATCAAGATTCATTGCTTTCATATTATTTTCCATTTGGGAACAATATCATAAATCTCATAGGTAAATATTCCATCATGTAGTATACTTTTACTCCTCTTCTGTGTGCACTAAAGACAGCTAATTAATTGTCGTGAATTTTATATTAAAGGATGATGGTAGAATTCTAAACCTAGCCAAAGCATGGGATCTCCTTTTATTATCCATTAAATTTGTTGTTTTGGATAGACAATTATTATTATAAAATATTGTTTTAAATGCTTAATTATTTTAAAGTTGGAGAGAATAAAAACAAATGAATCGGTATTGAGTGACTTTTGAGTTCTTACTCCAAATTCAGACTTTATGGCAAACCTACTAGACAACATTTTTTGAATCCTCATAACACTATACAACTAACCCCTTCCCAAAGATGAAGGACACATAGTTTAGAAACATAGTGTGATTGTGGTTGCATAACTAATTACTGGTGGAGTGGGGATATTGGACAGTAAAATTTACATATTAGCATCTCAGTGATTTTTTTTGTTTTTGTTTGTTTTTCGAGACAGGGTTTCTCTGTGGTTTTGGAGTCTGTCCTGGAACTAGCTCTTGTAGACCAGGCTGGCCTCAAACTCACAGAGATCCGCCTGCCTCTCCTCCCGAGTGCTGGGATTAAAGGTGTGTGCCACCACTGCCCGGCATATCTCAGTGTTATAAAGAGACACTGACTGCCTTAACAACATTTTTGTTCATTACAGACGAAAGAAGTTGAAATGGTAAAGTTGGAAATTGTGATGCTGGAGATGGTATCAATTTCAGAATAAACCCTAAAGGGGGAAATTGGTTAATTTACAGGATTTGGCAATATTTTCAATTTATAGCAGCAATATCTGTTGCTTACATGTGGTGTACTGTGTCACACTCCTCTCCTCAGAGCTCATTTCTTCTCTCGCTCAAGAATACTTCTGCCTAGGACTTGGCTCTGTACCTCTGGATAGTTGTTACAGAAGGAAAGTAGGCAATGAAAAACAATTGTGCTAAGAAAGGCTAGATGTCTAATTATATGTTAACGTGTCTGGTTATGCTATTTAATTATTTAACTTAAGTAAAATGAAGAAAGCTTTGGAAAGAAATCATGAGAATTTCCCAGGAGTTATGAAGAAAATTCAACTGGAAACCTTTGGAAATTTGAAAACAAGAAAACAACACCAGAATTTACCAATTCCATTCTTCTTTTTTGTTGTTGATGTTATACTGTATATATTTTCTTTTTTATTCTTTTTATTGAGCTATATATTTTTATCTGCTACCCTCCCTATTTTTCGCTTCCTTTTCTACTCTCGTCCATGGTCCCTATGTTCCCAATTTACTCAGGAGATCTTGTCTTTTTCTACTTCCCATGTACATTAGATTCATGTATGCCTCTTAGGGTCCTCTTTTTTTGTCTAGGTTCTCTGGTATTGTGAATTATAGGCTGGCTTTTTTTTATGTCTAAAAGCCACATATGAGTGAGTACATATGATATTTGTCTTTCTGGGTCTGGGTTACCTCACTCAATATGATGTTTTCTAGATCCATCCACTTGCCTGCAAATTTCAAATTGTTTTTTCTGCTATGTAGTACTCCATTGTGTAAATGTACCACATTTTCCTTATCCATTATTCGGTCGAGGGGCATTTAGGTTGTTTCTAGGTTCGGGCTATAACAAACAATGCCGCTATGAACACATTGATCACATGTCCTTGTGATATGATTGAGCATCCTTTGGGTATACACCCAAAAGTGGTATTGCTGAGTCTTGAGGTAAGTTGTTTCCTAATTTTCTGGTAAATCACTATACTGAAATCCAAAGAGGTTATACCAGTTTTCACTCCCACCAGCAATGGAGTTCCCTTTACCCCATATCCTAGCATAAGTTGTCATCAGTGTTTTTGATCTTGGCGTAAGATGGAAGATGGAATCTCAGAGTTGTTTTGATTTGCATTTCTTTGATGGCTAAGGACATTGAGCATTTCCTAAAGTGTCTTTCAGCTGATTTAGATTCATCTGTTGAGAGTTCAGTTCTCTATTTATGTTTCTACTCCATTTTTTATTGGATTATTTGTTCTTTTGATGACTAATTTCTTGAGTTCTTTATATATTTTGGAGATGAGCCTTCTGTCCAATGTGGGGTTGGTGAGGATCTTTTCCCATTCTGTAGGCTGCCATTTTGCCCATCTATAATGATGGAAAGTCTGGCTGGGTATAGTAGTCTGGGCTGGCATCCATGGTCTCTTAGTGTCTGCATAATGCTTGACCAGGACCTTCTGGCTTTCATTGTTTCCATTGAGAATTCAGATGTAATTCTGATAGGTCTGCCTTTGTATGTTACTTGGCATTTTTTCTTCATGTTTAGTGTTTTGATCATTATGTGGTGAGGGGGACTTTTATTTTTTGATCCAGTCTTAGTGTTCTGTAAACTTCTTATATCTTCAAATGAATATCTTTCTTTAGGTTGGGAAAGTTTTCTTCTATGATTTTGTTGAACATATTTTCCGTGCTTTCGAGTTGGACTTCTTCTAATTCTTCTATCCTTACTATTCCTAGGTGTTTTTTTAATGGTGTCCCATATTTCCTGTATATTTTACGTTAAGCTTTTTTTACTTTAATGTTTTCTTTGATCAGTGAGTCTATTTCTTCTATTGTGTTGTCAGTGCTTGAGATTCTCACTTCCATCTCATATATTCTGTTGTTTATGCTTGCATTTGTGGTTCTTGATCATTTTCTCATAATTTCTGCTTCTATAATTCCCTCAGATGTTTTCTTTATTGTCTCTATTTCGGTTTTCAATTCTTTCTTTCATTGGTTTGATTGTTTTTTTCTTGGTTTTCTTCAAGGGTTTTGTTGATTTCTTCCAGTTTTTTGTTTGTCTTTTCCTTCATTTCTTTGAGGAAATTTTTCATTTCCTTTTAAGGGCCTCAAACATTCTCCTAAAATTAATTTTTAGGTCATTTTCTTCTGTTTCATCTATATTTGGGTGTTCAAGTCTTGCTGTTGTAAGGCCACTAGTTTTTGTTGGTGTCATGTTGCTCTTTGTGGTATTGTGTTCTTAACTTGTCTACCAATTATTTCCTCTGATTGGTGTAGTTGGGGCTGTGTCTCTCCTGATCAATCTTCCAGGTGCCAGTGGATCCAACACTGAGATGGTTTTTTCTTGTGGTACAGTCAGGGCTATGGATCCAGTCAATCAAGAGGTCACTCTGTGTTTTTGGTGGTTGCTCAGCACTTTAGGGATTTGCTTTGCAATACCAAGGGTCATTGGAGTCTGTTTCTATGGAGGTTGTTTTCTTGGGGCTTGATGGGAAAGCTTTGTTAACCAATTATCTTCAAGAGGTGGGACCAAGATAGGGTGCGGCTTTCTGGGACCTGGAGAAAAATAGGCGCAAGGCCCAGATGCTCTCTCTCTCTATGGTTCTCACACAGCACAGCTGAGCTTGGACTTCTCATTCCTTTTTTGTGAGTTTTTCCCTTATAATAAATAAAAATATAATTGCTTTATCTTTTAGCTAGCCTGGTTATTTCCCAAATTGAGCTAACTTCTACAGTTGGCACCCTAATCGTGGGACACCATTCATTTGGGTATAGAATTCCCACAAAGTGGCCCTGATTAGCCATTAGTCGCAGTCCTTCATATTTTCTCATTAAATGTCTCAGACAGAGAGCCTTGGCTACCCACAACTGCACAGCTGGCTTCTGGGTCCAGTACAGGATGCTGGTTTCCCTGCTTTCTTGCTCTCTTTGTGCTCGTGTGGCTGTGAACCAGTCAGGGTCTTCCAAGGAGTGCACAGTCTGTGATTTGCACTAAATAACTCTTTTTAATCCAAACATATCTTTCAGAATTTAATGCTAAAATCAGATTCAAACTGACCAAGCAGCTACACGTGCTCCATGACACCTACTGGCAGGTAACAGTTATTGCACCTACTCCAGCTTAACCTCAACCACAGGTAAGATTTATAATTTAAAATATAGATTATAAATTTATAATTTAAAAGAGCAACATGACAGACCATTTAACAATCCAGGAGTTCATAGCCTTTTTACTTATACCATGTACGATGTTATGCAAGGTTTATATGATTTCCTTTCTAATCCCTCTTTTGATTCTGGGGATTACTTTTGTCTTTCATATTTTCTCCTTAAAAACATGGTTTGATAATAGGGCCAAGAATGAGGTGCTTTTAGAAATGATACAGTCTTTACAGACTGATAATGACCAACTTAAAAAAAATCGACACTCTGGAGAAGGATACAGCCAATTTGACAAACAAAACCCAGTCAATTGAGGCACTTTTAGAAATGATACAGTCTTTACAGACTGATAATGATCAACCAAAAGGAAAATTCAGCACTCTGGATAATGATAAAATCAATTTGACAAACAAAACCCAGTCAATGACAGAGGGTGCTAAGACATTGTCTGAGAGAATTCGTACTGTTGAATGTATTAATTGAACTCTGTCAATTGACTGATAGAATGTCTCTCCAGGAAGGTAATATGCATGTTATAAAAATTACATCCAAAGATGAGACATTGTCTTTATTAGGCAGACTTAACTATGAAATAAGGATCATTGAGAAAAAGGAATATGGTTTATGAGGACAGGTGATCAAATATATATATATATATATGAATGGCTCTGTACTTCTCTAAATCCAAGCGTGTTGTTAAAAGGAACATTCAGAGTTTCTGTCTCATGGCAGGAGCCATCTGGTATGGGACAGAAGGAAGACTTTAGGAAAAATTTTACTTTTTCCATGCCTATTGTCTCTATATCATATTCTTCATTGAATGAATATCTATATGAATAATGTTTACATTTTCCACGATGAACAATAGAATTCCCTACAGCTCCTTTTCCTGCAGTAATCTTTGAAGTTTCCAGAAAGAAGATGGGGCCCTACAACAGTAACTCCACCTGGTTGAGATGACATTGTGATGCTGATAGCGCCACTGTAAGTCCAGTTTTTTGGGTAGCACCTGCTAAAATGGTGTACCTTCTCATGACATTCTGGCTAGAACTCCAAATAAGAACTTTGGAAGAAAACTTATCAACTGCTCAGAAATTGTTTGCAACTATACTGTATAGTAATCTTGAAACTTAACCATCACTTTACTACTTTTGCAGGATCCCATTAAGAGAACATTGCCCCCATGACAGAGGAAAGTAATTCTAGAGGACAACATCTCTTCTCCCAAAAAAGTTTGTCCTCAGCCTTGGGAACACCATTTATGGATTGTTGATTATTACTTGTATCAGGTAGAGGGTTAAGGTGAAAACTATATAGGTTAAGAGATTTTTTTTAAAAAGGGATAATAATAGTGGGTAATGGAGTGAATACTTGTGAGCTATTATTTATGTATAATTTACATTGGTATAGGTTTTTGTATATTGATACAAATTCAAATTATATTTGCTATTCCTGTTTACAATATTTGTACACCTATGCAAAGTTATTCTGTCAGATTATATACATGCATATTTCTATCTCTGTTTAGGACATTTTGTATCTTGATACAAATCTTAGGATATATTTTCATATTTCCTTATATATTATTCTTACCTCTGATCAAGATACTTACACATTGTTTACATTTTGAGGTCATTGTCCTCATTTGCTACACATTTGTTTACAGATTATTTAATATTCTAACATGATCTTTGTCCTTAAGTTATACAGGTATTAAATATTATAGGTCAATAGCTGTTCATGTTTGTTATAAATATAGTCAGATCAGTTAGGTTCTTTAGATACATAGAGATTATACTCTGCCTAGATAGGTAATCTTCAGCCACTTCAAGGATTTGTAGAACATGGCATTTAAATAACTTATGGTTCTTTTGACATGAGACATGATTGTTCCTGACAGCACCAACCCATTCCCGAGATAATGTTGAACACCAAAGACACTCCACTGAGAGTTTGTTTTCTTCTTGGCACAATTGGCTTTTGGGCAAGGAACTGCCCATTATCTTCAAGAGGTGGGAACAAATTATGGTGTGGCTTTCTGTGACCCAGAGAAAAATGGGCACATGGCCCAGGTGTTCTCTCTCTCTCTGTGGTTCCCATGCAGCACAGCTGAGGTTGGACTTCTCATTCCTGTTTCGTGAGATTTTCTCTTATAATAAATAAAAATATAATTGCTTTATCTTTTAGCTAGCCTGATTATTTCCCGAATCGAGCTAACTTCTACAGGGGCTGTTCCCACTGAGGTAGCTGCCTTGGGCCTGCTCTGGAAGAGGTTGTTGGATCAGGCCTGCTCAGTTAGTGATTGCTGGTTCAGGCCTACTCCAGTTGAGATCTCTGGCTCAGGCCTGTTCTGGTAGAGGTCACTGGCCCAGGCCTGTTCCCTAGATGTCTCTGGCTGGAATCTCCTCCTTCAGAGGTCCCTGACTTGCACTCAGTCCTGTAGAGGTCTCTGAAGTGGGCCTGCTCCCTTGGTGGTCACTCCCTTATACCTGCTCCTGTGGAGGTTGCTGTCTTAGGCCTGCTCCAGCTGAGGTCACAGGCTCAGGCCTGCTCTGGTAGAAGTCTCTGGGTCAGGCCCGTTCCCCAAGATGTCCCTGGTTTGCACCCGCTCCCGTGGAGGTCCCTGACTTGGGTTCACGCAGAAGTCTCTGGCTCAGGCTTACTTCTTTGGAGGTCCTTGACTCATGCTTAGTCCTCAGAGGTCTCTAGCTCAGGCCTGCTTCTTCAGTGGTCACTCCCTTGTGCCTGTTCCTGTGGAGGTCACTGCCAACTCCATTCTTAAGTCCTTCCAGTCAACATCAGAGGAGTGACTTATATGGCCCAAGGATCCTGATGACCATTGTCAAAAGACTGGTTGATTTTCAATATTCTCAAATAATGTTAAAAGAATTTTAACATGGACCACTGATGCAGTTTGGGTGATAAATCCCAAAATGTAGAAAACCACTCTCCTTATGTGCTAATCAGGATCAGGGGACAACAGTTAGAATACCATGAGGATACACTATAATAGAGTTCTGTGCGGTTACACCATGTTTATTAGTAAATTAGGCATATAGAATGTCTTTTTTCTTGCTCTCCAACTTGCTAAATACTTATTGGAATGAGACTTTACTGTTAAGAAAAAAATCATTTGAAGTCAATAAAGTACATTTAAAAATAATAGTTGTATAATATAATGTTTGTCATAATGATTTTCTAACAAAATATGGTTAAGAGTAAACAAGTGAAGCTACTGATTATTAATAATTCCCTTGTTGGATTTTATAATCTGGGAAATCTAAATCTCAGGCATCTAATATAAATGTTGAATGCTCTTAAATTCTCAGCAAGTATAGCCAAATATTTGAGTGAATATTTGCATATGACATATTATCTTTTGTTAGTATTCATACAATACATTAGAGATCACAGTTAATCTATAGTGTAATTCATTTTCCCAAATGTAAAATTTTATGGGTAACATAAAATATTATATTAAAGACAATCTCTGATTTCAAGATGTACATTGTCTCATGTTCTCATCCAGGAAATAAATACTCATGGGATGATACTACATAATATGGAAGTGTAATTTTTAATAAATTTATAGATTTTTGTTTGCATAGACACATGAGTAACTGGTATCAGAGAAGTGCTTCTGCTTCTAACAAAAAGAAATATCGAGTATCAACACAACTATCATTCTGAAGACAATATATCTGAAAACAGGAAAATGCAAAACAACTGAATAATAAAAAGGAAAGAATTTCATAGAGATGAATTTACTTACGGAACTGCCATCATTCAGAGAATGTTTAGTGATTCTAATTATGAGAAAAAAGAGATCACAGATCAAGAAGAAAGAACCCAGAAGGCCAATGCTGATAGAAATGATAGAGATTTGGCAGGTATTAGTTCACTAAAGGACATATTTAATATCCCTAGGAGGGCTCAATCTAAGCAGAAATTAATTATAAAAAAAGCTTAAATATGAATTTCTGATCTGTAAAAATATGAGGTGCCACAGAATACAAATGGCACTTGGCCAACAGTCCTAGAAATACAAGACTTAAAGATATTCAGTCTTATTCAGGCTTAAATCTAGATTTTATTTCATGCCATCCATTTGTTAATTAACATAGTCAATCAATCACCCTGCCTGTTTGTAGGGATGAGTGAATCTATTCTATACGATACTCTTGTATGTGTTAATTCATTGTTATATAGCTTTGTTAGATTGAATAACTTATCCTTGAAGAATAAAACATAACAACTATATGTTTTATAACAAACTCAAACACAAAATAAAATAGCTCCAGGGAACCAGAGAGTACATCTAAGCATGCATGTGCACAAACACACACACATATACACCCAAGTTCCAGGATGAGTACAGAAAAATGGTTTCCAAGCATTGTAGTAATGAGGGGATTGGGCTGCATTCCCGCCGCAGGGCCCCTTGTTCTGTCCCACCCGGCTCCGGGTGCGTACCCGAAATAATTACACAGACACTGTATTCATTGAAATACTGCCTGGCCCATTAGCTCTAGCCTCTTATTGGCTAACTCCCACATATTTGTTTAACCCATTTCTAATAATCTGTGTGTCACCATGAGTCGTGGCTTACCAGGAAAGATTCAATGTATGTGACCTGGCAGGCTTCATGGCGGGCTGCTCTCTCTGACTCTGTCCCCTTCCCAGTATCCTGTTCTCTTTCCCTGTCTATCTAAGTCCTGCCCTATCAAAAGGCCAAGGCAGTTTCTTCATTAACCAATAAAAGCAACCCAAATACAGAAGGACCCTTCTACACCATTTCTCCTTTTTCTATTTAAACAAAAAAGAAAGGCTTTCATTTTAACATAGTAAAGTTACATATAACAAAACAGTTATCAAGCAAGAATTACAGTTACCATATTTAGATCTATTTTATCTTTTATTATAACAATGGAAAACTATAACTATCCATTCTTCAACTCCATCAAAGACTCTAGAAGGATATAATATTACCTAAGTAAACAAGAAATAAGCAACTTCCAAACTCTAGAAATGACAGAGACATCTCACTGCCTGTACAGTCACCCAAAGTTCCTTTGTACCGTTGGGGCATCCATCTTCAGCCTACAGGCCCATAGTATCTAGCAGACTTTTCTACGAAGCAGGAAAATTCAAAGACAGTTCAGTCACTTTCTTCTGTATCCTGCAGAACGTCTCACAGACTCTTTCATGAATCAGGAACCCTGAAGGATCATCTCACTTTTAGGCAAGTTCAGCAGTCCTCTCTCTGCGGGTTCTTTGTGTCCAGTTTATGCAACAGTCCAGGCAAGAGCACTTTCTTGCCCAAATGGCAAACCAACTCCATAAGGAGTCTCTTCGATGTCCATCTTCCTCTTGAAGTAGCTGGTGCTGCCAGGAGCAGACGTGTCTCATTGTCATGAAAAGTCCTAAGTTATTAAAATATTTAAATGCCATATTCTGTCATCTTTGAAAGATATGAAGAATGTCTATCTAACTGAAATACACCTCTAAATATCTAGAAAATCTAACTAACATGACTACAAGCTTGACTACATCTATGATTACCTATTAACAACCTATATTTAGTAATTATACATTACATTTTTAAATGAACTACAAAATCATAATACCTTAATCAAGATCAGAAATACATATATATAATAAAATTGACCTTTAAATTTATATCAATAAAGCAAAATTTATACCAATGTAAATTATCCATATCTATATCATCTCCCCCTTTAAATTTAAATTTAAAGAACATTTATAAACAATATTTGGGAATATGGGCATAGTTACTTCTCTCCAAACTTCTTCCTGCTGTATGGGGGTGCTGTTAATCAGGTCTGTCATGGTGTATCCTGTTCATCTCAGTCACCAGTTGAGTGAAGTAATTTTCTGAAGGTGTTCATAGTAACCTTTCAGGAGGGTGTGGTCTATCAAACCACATTGGTGTAGAAGGAATCCAGAGGGTCTCATCCTCTGTGAAAACAAAAGAACAACTTCCTTTCCAAAGCACCATATCCTTAGACCCAAATTTTGAAGCCATTATGCCTTTATGATAATATCCATGCTGGTTTAGCTTAGCAGCCCAGACAAT
Organism: Ondatra zibethicus; assembly: GCA_004026605.1. NCBI lineage: Eukaryota > Metazoa > Chordata > Mammalia > Rodentia > Cricetidae > Ondatra > Ondatra zibethicus. The sequence continues at coordinate 36,423 of PVIU01016317.1, forward strand.
GAAATGTCTTTCTGTACTTAGCTCCTTTACAGTCAAAAAATTCAAAGAAAACACAATAAAATACATAATCCAGACATTCTGTGAATTTTCCATTTTTACGTGGCTTATTTTTTGTAATTAATAAAATGGTTATTTATTTAAAGGGAAAAAACTTACAGATCACCGTCCCAAACAACAGCCCTCTGTGCAATCAGGAATGAAGTCTAACAGCCAGAGACCGGAAGCAAGAGAGAGCGAGCACACAGCTGCTGCTGCTCTTTTTAAAACTAAAGACACCACGCCCCAGTGGGCTGGTATCTTAAGGGCTATTGGCTGAAGGAGCAGAAGTAGCTCCCGCAGCACCTCCCCCATTTGTTTAAGTAAGAGAGTTCCAAACCCAATACAAAACAATATACATTAGGAAAAGATATCAAGTATAAGATTAGAATTACAATCAGCATAAACAATATCAAGCAAGGAACATATGCTAAATGTTTTAATAAACATTCTATCCTAAGGAGTCTAAGTCTTGTATTGGACATGGCTTGGTTAGATCATAAGAGGATGGTAACTATGATTATCTAATCTTCAACCTTATCGAAGGCCTGAGAAGGGAGATAATATTACTTGAGCAGGCAGGAAGTATAATCAAGTAGCTTCCAAAGAGAGCGATATATGACAGAGACAACTAGCTACCTGAGCAATCACCCAAAGTCTCATTTTGCAATGTTGACGTGACCAACTTTGGCTATGGGCTAGAATAACTGACAGACCATTTTCAAAGGCAAGAAATGTTTCAAAACCGTCTTACCCTGTCTTGGCAAGATTTGACAGTCCTGTTTATCCATTTCTGGATACTATATCTTGTCAGTGGTTGAGGCATGGGCATTTCTTTTCCCAAAGGCCAGTTTTTTGCCAAGAAGAAGACAAGTTAAGAACCAAGTGGAGTG